>CM021102.1:803712520-803892044 GCA_007115665.2 Sequoiadendron giganteum
TATCAAACTGCACAAAGCTGGCACCTCCCCTATTGTAAGACAAATCTGCACTCCACACCTGTACTGGTAACCTTTCTCCATTCACCTCCTGCCTCAACTCCATTTTTTCTAAGAAGAAAACAACATTCTTGTACAGGAACATATGCATCAACAGGGAGTACCAGAAAAAAAGAGTGCTAGTATCCCCCACATGCATCTTATCTAATAGGAATGATGCAAAGTCATATACCACGGAGAAGTTGGGATGTTGAATCTGGGATCCCATAAACATGTACACAACTGGCATCACAGTATTAGGGATGAACCCTAAAATCTAGCACAAAGAATAAAATGTTGCCAGGAAGTGACTGGCAAAACAACTTAGCCTGAAAGGCTCCTAGTCATTTGGACTGATAAGAATTGTTGAACTGCCCACCCTGGCTAGGTGAGGAGGAAGTAACCTCAATATTAAAAGAGGCTTTGAACTTTTGTACTCCTCCTTCATCTCCTCAAAATATATTTGGACTAAGAAAGGGATATACTTAGTCAAATAAAAAAATTGTTGAATCTCATCTGCATTTATGCTTAGTAGAATTCCACCATCATTATCCCTTATGACCCTTGCCATAGGATCATACCGTGTTGCCACTGCTCTGAGCAAGTCAACATCAGGGAACACATTTGGCACTGTTAGTTTCCCCATGTCATATCTCCAGGTATTAGAGAAGGGGTGAGGTAAGTTTCGCTGTCCATACCACAACCTAAACATTTCAAGACCAGTCATAGGAATCCTGGCATCCACAATGTTATAATTTTTGCACACTAGACCTTCACCTAGGGTCTTTCCATTCATTAAAACCAAACCACTCTTCCTGTCATTTTTTGACAATGAGAGTTGATCCAAGAAGTCATCATACAAATTCCTCTTCAAATAATCAACATGGCCAGAGTGCTGCTTCGGTGGTGCCATCTTAAACAACTAGGGTTTATTTTAAAAAATTGAATCCTTGAAGAAACTAGGGGTACCCAAAACACAAAAATACAACACAACTGTGCAATTCCAATAATTCAAATGAACCAGTAACCCTACAACAATAATTAAAAAAACCCCTTGACCAGCACAATAGAACCCTTTGCAAAGACATAGTCAAATTAACCCAGCAATTTAGAAAATAACTCACGGGATTTCGTGCCTTGCAGAGAACCAAACTTCATGGTCATTGCTTAAAAAAAATTTATCTCTAGCTTTGAACTGCTTGGAAAATACTTGAATGCTTTTGTGATGAAGATAGAAAAAGAGAAGATACTTTATGTCAATTGAATTGAGCCAGTAGACGTCCCATCCACCATTAAAGCTCATTTGCATGCCGCACCAACGACTCCAATCGTATTTGATCCGAATTTAAACTTCAGCTGTCGATCTTTTATTTTTGTTAGATCATTGAACGACCATCTTCAAAAGGGTTGAAAAAATCTCCATGTCAGCATCGAGGGCCCACCACAAAAGGAAGCACCAAAGGAATACACGTGGTGCCCGCCCATGATATCACGATCACTAAACATCCCGCATCTTTGGATCATGCGATGGCGAGCAACCGTTGATTCCTACCATCGGCAATCATGTTCACTCATAGCAGTCAGCAGCACGAAACATAACCGTCGAGATTTTTTTTACCAAGATTATAACATCACCGTCGATCGAAAGCACATGCATCTCACAGTTGTTTTAGTAACCCACTTTTTAACATATTTAAGTTCGACACAAATATTAAACGCTTTATTAATCCCTTTTCAACATCAGTGGCTTGGGACACGTGTCGCTCATCCGTGATATCGCAATCACCAAAAAACTAATGGTGATGTCATCGCAAGATCATGGGGAGCGGTCAGGATCAATCATAGGAAGATCGACGGTCATTAAAAACACAACAATCAACAACACCAAACATAACCGTCGAGAATTTTTTTACCAAGATTATAACATCACCGTCGATCTCGTGCACATGCATCTCACAGCTGTTTTAGTAACCCACTTTATAACGTATTTAAATCTGACACAAATATTAAACGCTTTATTAATCCCTTTTTGGTATCGATAGCTTGGGACACGTGGTACTCACCTGTGATATCGCAATCACCAAACAACTAGCAATGATGTCATCGCAATATCGCGGGGAGCGATCAGGATCAATCGTAGGAAGATCAACGGTCATTAAAAACACCCCCTGAAAAATAAAACAACTATTATAAGGGTGAAGGGGACATCACCTAGGACAATGATAAACGATGTCTCAAAGTTGTTCTTAAAGCATGGGGCATGGACCGACCCAGACTTAAGAAATAATAAAGTCAGGTGAAATAACCTTTTTGCATGTGCAGATTGTGCGGCCATCGGATGAAATGATTTCAATCTTGATTGTTGCTCACAGACCTCGCAAGGTTTCTGCTAACATCACAAATATGGTGCGAGGTGTGCAAGATGCTACCATCTATCACATTTGATGGTGGGGACCGGTTTTTCTCACTGATCGATGATGATGGTTGATGCCGACCCAGACTTAAGAAATAATAAAGTCAGGCGAAATAACTTTTTTGCATGTGCAGATTGCGTGACCGTTGGATGAAGTGATTTCAATCTTGACCATTGCTTGTAGACCTCACAAGGTTTCTGCTAATGTGAAAAATATGGTGCAAGGCATGCGAGATGCAACCATCTGTCACATTTGATGGTGGGGACCATTTTTGCTCGCTGATCAATGATGAAATCTGATGCCGACAGCTGTTTGTGTACCGACGCATCGTGGTCGTTCCTCGTTGACCTCGCGCAATTAAAATTGTAGTTTCAATAATGTTGTGAGGTGTGCGAATTGGTGATGCGTGGACTCCGATGCTGTGCATTGATAAAAAAGGTGGGGCCCATTTTTGGCTGATGTGGTGCCCGATAGGTGAATATCCTTTCCATTTGGTGACTGGAGGGAGAATGTGGAATTTTCAAACTATTTTAACTAAATCTAAGCCATTGTCTTGGCCAACGTTGTGATTGATCAATGACTCATTTAAAAATAAACTGGTATTGTACTATAGCCGTTTTATCTCGCGCGAGTGAATAGTAATGGCCGAGTTCGACTCTGCCTGCATAATTAAATGCTAACATTTGTGAATTACTATTTCCATGCTGTATCTCTACATTGAGGAAGAATTGCTTGGTATCAAGTGAAGCAAGCTATGGTTACGTTTTCTTAATTTCGTTTCCCTGGATGTTTTGCGATTAAAATCGTAAGTAGCACGTACGCCATTTCTTGTAAATTCAGAAGATTTTACAGTTGCTTGTTGGGAAATTTGTGATTGTTTCATGTTTCTGTTCTTGAAGAATTGATTGAATAGATTTGCTTTTAGAGCTTGTCTAGATAATTGCTAGGGATTTTTGAATATTAAAGAATTTTCTGTAAAGGCTAAAGGAGAAAATTGTAATTATTTTCTATTTGAAAATAAGAAAACTCGAGTTCGAATTATCATTAGTATAGTATAAATGGCACCCAAGGCCCGAAGTTCTGGTTCTGAAACCACTACCAGGTCTTTATCCCAAGATATTATTGATTTGTTACAACCCTCTTCTAGCAAGAAGTGGGAGGGAAAGGTTTTGTTCTATGGGCCTCGAATCTTGTAAGGATTGATAGACAAGCAATGTTCAATTCAAGATGTCGAGTTACCATACACCGGGTGGCAGTTGTTCTCCAATTGGTTTGGGAATAAGAATTTTTCGGTTCCTTTGTGTAACCCCTGGAGGTTAGACCTGGGTAAATTGGTGGTTCCTAATGTTTATATGGATTTAGATCTTTTAAAGGACATTGCTGCTAGATATGACCCTGTGGCCCGAATTGTCAGAACACATGCTGGTGTGCAGATGATTAAGATAACCAAAGAAGAAATTGTAGAGATTTTCAAATTGCACGATTGGAGTAAGGATATGGCTCCTGTCGACTTGGAGGTTTTCAGACAAGAATATAGAAATACTAGGGGTTTGTTCAGAACATCCTTTTTAATACCTCATTTGGCAATCTCAGGAAGAGGAAAAAGTCAAAAGAAGGTAGTAATTGGCAGGAATGAGTCTAAACCTTTTCATGTGGACTATTTCTCCAGTTATTTCAAGAATATAGTTTGTATTTTATGTCAAGTTCTGGGAGTCAACTTAAAGAAAACCTTGCCTACCGATATTATGTATATGGCAGTAAATCTCCAGCACCCAGGTTTTAATGTAATATATGATTTTGCCACTTATTTGGGAGAGAAGATGCACATGGTTCTAGTAGCCCTAAAGGAGGGGAAAAATTGGGTTGGATTCAGATGGTATTCCTTGTTAATCCACATGTTTCTGTATAGGGGTCAAGCTATGATCGAAAAAAATATGGAATTAAAGAAGAAGGAAGGAAACATTGAAATGCCTATCTAATATTGGACTAGGATTCTTGACATGCATGATCATAAGTTTGATTTTGTAACTTTCCATAATGTCTTTGGATCTAAATTAAGGGAGGCTCTGGTTCATGACCCCCAAAGGATCCCAAAATAAATTCATGATTTCTTGAGGCCGATGGAGAGAAGGCCTGAATTGAACATAATGCACAATTGGGGAGACATTATCCCCTATCATAATACCACAGTTTTTGGGGTTTTTGGCACTAATGTCAATCCAAAGGTTCTTCCAAGGGAGGTGCCCCTTAGAATTGGATTTTTTGAAATCATGAGGTAGTTGGGGGGCATTCAGGAACTGCACTTGCTAGTTGAACAAAAGAAAGGTTCTTTCTTCCTTGAATATACAACATTTGCTGATTTTATTATGGAAAAGGGAGCATGAAAGGAGTTGCGTAAATTACTTGGGCCTTATTGGCTAAGGACTGTGCACCCCAAAAATCATGATCCTGAGGCTTTTATCTCTCAAATGAAGGCAAAACATCAGACAAGAGATTTTTTCCACAACTTCTCCTTTCCTGAGGACACCATTAGGAATATTTTTGATTTGGAATTACAAGATGAGAGAAAGGTACTATACATTTCCTACTCTAAAATGGTAAAAATTAAGCAAGAGAAAATACCTGGTTTCAATCCTATACCTAATGCTAAAGATGAGTTTAGCAGGGCAATGTATGCTATTGATAATTTTGAGAGCTTGTTTAGGGTTTTGAAAGATGAAAGGGTTGTGGAAGAAAGGGGAAAATCACAAACCATCGAGGAGTACGCTGAGGTAAAGGAAGAGGAGAGGCCTACTTATCAGCCCCAAAATAAGATAAGGATTTTTTTCTAGAAGAAAGGGAAGTAGGGCTGAAGATGTTGCTAAAAATATTGCATCATCTTCTTGAAGGTAGTCAGTACCAAATGTTGTTGATTTGGATTGTCCTCCAAGTTTTCCAGAACAGGCTTTCCCACCATCACCAAAGAGGCAGAGGGTTGAAAGAGTAAAGATTGTTGATTGTGATGGTGACAAGGATGATGACATTATTGTCACTCCGGATGAAATGCATCCTGAGATGCCATTGGAACCATTTGACATTGCAACAGGTTCAGGTACAGTTTCTTTGAGGTTAGGAAAAGATGAAATCAAAGGGAATAACAAGCAATGATGAATTGATAATAAAAGCCTGTAGAGAGTTCATGATGGATGAACCTTTTATTGAAACCAGTGCTTTTAAAGATTTTGTGTGGATAACACATTCTGCATTATATGCTGAGAATGTGGCACATGAGAGAAGTCTATATCCAAAGCTCCAAGAGAAGGTAATTCAAGCTAAGGTTAGGGAACATATGAGAGATAAATTCAAAGCAATAACATCAGAGCAGGGTCGAGAATTGGTACAAAAAATTGGAGTATTGCTACTCCCTAAATGGGATATCGTTGATGCTGTGGTGTTTGACACAATAAGAAGGGCTAATAAGCCAATTCTTGCTACTAAAGAGGAGGCTACATTGGCACTCAAGGGATCGACCTTTAGTGAGGAATGGGATGCATTGGCAATCTAGTCCCTATCCACTAGCTCTAAAAATCCAATTGTTGTAGAACCTTCTGACTTCAATGGTCACTTGGTTGTGAGGAGAGTTGCTGACACCCCAAGATTGGAAGCTATTGATATGGTCATGAATGTTGCCTAATTCACCAGAGCAATTGTTGAAGATTTGACCAAGGACTGGGATACTATGAGAGGCCAATACAATTACATTATTATTGAATATAATAAGAGTCAAAAAAAGGTAGAAGAGTTAGAAACTGAATTAGCTTTATTGAGGCAACAAATGGATACCATGAGATCTCAAAAAGAAAGCCAATTCTATCCACACTATTCTTGACCCACCAGTAGAGCAGTCTCAGCCTCCTGCACAAGCACAGTCTTTGGCTATTGTTCCATATAATATGGGACAAGTGCCTATCGCTATTGAGAGGGCTACTAGCCCTGGAGGGGGACTTTCTAGGGAGAATCTGATTCATTAGGTTGAAGAATATAAGGAGATGGTAAACAAAATCCGGGATGCAACAAGGAGAAGCAATGCACTAATAATGGAAACTTGTTTGAAACATTTAAACAGAAGGGTCCAGAGTAAGCTAAACACTGTTCATGCAAATTATATCCTAATGTTGCAAGTACTAAAAATGTTTCCAAGGGATAAAGAATTGGCCATCCTACTGCTAAACAAATGGAGCCCTAGAATGGAGAAGTTGAAATTCATGGCAGTAGGGGAAAAACAACATGGTGATAAATATCCTACTGTTATTGCAACATATCAATTGGTCAAGGAAATTGTTGAGCAGAAGCTTCAGGGTTTTGTTGCGCCAATGTAATCCAAGATTAAATTGCTGAAAGATGTGTATGATGGAAAGGAACTGACCCCATTGCCTCATATTTTACATAGTCAAGATGAAGTCAAACCCCTACAGGTTTGGAAGGAGAAAATGAGCAATATAATGATGTCTCAAACACATGAGATATGCAAAAATGCTGACATCCGCATGCTAGAGAATACATTGGAAAAGTTGTATTTTGTTATAATTTTCTTAGAGAACTTTGATAAAAAGGCCACATCGATAATGGTAAAGTATGCTCCCTATTTAAACAAGGTTGATCAGGTTGTGGCTTTCTAGTGGCCTTCTGAGGAGGAATTTGAATTATGGAAAAAGGTGTTCACTGATGAACTGGAATTATGAGTGTTATAGTCAAGAATTGCAACTTGGTCATGTATAATAAAGGTCTGGCCTTAGATATTACATTCTAAAATTGTATTCTCCTTTTGACTCCAAGTACAGGGTGCTAAGGTGGAGTTAATACTATAATGGCTAAGCATGCCTTCGATGTATGGGGAGCGACCTTTGGAGTGATGTTTTCTTTCCTCCTTATCAACTAAGGATGATCTTTGTCTTATATGTTCCACTCGGAATCAAGAGTTAGCGGTCCAATTACAAATGGACATGTGTAATCTCTGACCTGAAGCTTGTTGGCTCCCTTTTTTTAGAAAAAGGAACTCTGGGCCGAGAGAGTGGTCGGTTGAAATATCCAAAATGTGAGAAATAAGAGTCTAGTAATATAGAGAGTATAAATTGTAAGTCCAGGTTTTATAAAGTTTTGAGTCAGATTGGAGAACTTTGTTAATCATGGGGTTTTTGAGCATGTTTGTATCAAACTCATGAATATTTTGAGTTTATTTTCTCTCCTATTGTGTTATGTTACATGGATTATTAATGAAATATCGATCAAAGATGATTTTCATTGATTTTCATTTGTTCTTTAATGTGAATTATGTTTAACTACAACTCTGGTTCAAAGGATCGGTTAAATGCTTCAGTTAACCAGTAAATTCATGCAATATAATAAATAGGATTCATAAAGGATTAATAAACTCAGGTATAGATATATGGGTTGTAATGCAATTCATAATAGATCATAAGTGTTCAAAATGAAATTTACCCTATAGTTCAGTTTTCTCTTTTGACTCCGTGTGCTGGGATATGGCATTGGAATTTTGATTATGTTTTATTCTCGTATGTTTTGTGTTATGGCATCAGGATATTTTACTCAAACATTTCCTATCAATTTATTTTATGTGAAGTTTACGATTCTCTATTAAATGGAGATGAGTATTTTTTAAGGAATAACCAATTTCTTGAAGGATTTCATCCTTTAACATTAATTGGGGATCTATCTATTGCTTACCTGTGTGCAAATGAATTGTTTAAATGTTGTATGTTAAGAGCACATGTTAGGGGATACCCTCTTGGATTTTACAGAGTCTAAAGTGTAGGAGAATTAGCCTTATTGCTATTCTCGTTAAGTTGGCCATACTGATCCTAGTCTTTTATTATTGAATGTGGCGAGTTCATAGGAGCTTCTAGGAAACATGAGTAGGTTGTAGTAAAAAAATGCCAACAGGTTCAATTGAAAACATGATCTATTGAGTATTTAAAAAGAATTCATAATTTGAAAATCTAGATTTTGACAACATGATCTATTGACAAGTAGGAAGTATTTTTCACATTGTGTCAAATTTTGATATTGTTATTAGGATTCAATTATGTAGTTTTACAAGTCAAACTCATTGACCCATGTTTCATGAGTAGTGTTTCACAAGAACCCATCTCTCATGATAATGAATGGTCCACTTAGAACTCATTGCATCTAAATGGTTCTCAAAGTGATAAGCACTAGGCCTTCCTAGGAGGTCACCCATCCCAATATTACATTATCCATGATTTTATTAATAATTGATCATTTTGGAGTTTGACAAACTTGACACACAAATGACAATTTGACAATGAACTTAATGTATCACAACTAAGTTTCAAATTGAGTAACACAATAGAAACTAAAAAAAAATTGAGAGATTTTTATGTGGGTAGTGATGCAACTTTTCTAATTAGAGTGTATTCCATGATATTACAATTCTTTGAGATATTTTTTCAAATAGTTCACAAGATTTGTCTATCCTCCCACATTTTACATAGATTTGAAAATGGAGTCTACAACCACAACATTTGAGAAAATTCATCTTCATATTATGCTTTGATGGATGTCCATACCTTGTTCCAAATCTCTCATATTAAGGAAATCGACAAGGATTTTGGTGAAGGTTGTGAAATTTGTCTATGCATCTACCAATTGCATTTGATTGAAAGTTTTTAAAACATTTAAAAAAAATCCATTATGTATATTCTACAATCATTATAGTCCACAATTTCACATTTATTTGGTTTCACATCTACCAATTGTATTTGCTTGAATTTTCCTACCCAATTTTCAATGTAGATCCATTTTGTGTATATCTTACAGTTTGTTGGTGTTTTTTCCCACATAGGATTTGCAATTCTCTAAGAGGTAGCCAACCTCCATTATAAAGAAATACAAAGGCTAGTGGCCAACTAACAAGAGTCAGTCAAAGACTGACATCTCCTACACTTTTGGATTTTTGAAACCAAGGTGGGTAAACCCAAGTGTGTTCATAAGAATGTTTCATGATTGGTAATAACACTTCTTCTTACAGATGCAGTCCTCACTAACACTAACAAAGAGTCATTATCCTAGTTGTGGAAAAACCAAAGAATAATAACAGACATCCCAAAGCAAGGAGACTAAAAAT
The DNA here is from genome assembly GCA_007115665.2 of Sequoiadendron giganteum. NCBI lineage: Eukaryota > Viridiplantae > Streptophyta > Pinopsida > Cupressales > Cupressaceae > Sequoiadendron > Sequoiadendron giganteum. The sequence goes on from CM021102.1 coordinate 803,722,115, forward strand.
TATCTAAGATCTATATCCAAAAAAGAGATAGCAGTTGATATTTGTTAAAATGTTCGGGTATTGAATCACCGTGCTTAGAGTCACAGTCCTATACCTAAAAGGAATTTACCAATACTATCCAATGCCTCATCCATTGGGTGGGATTCATATAAAACATAATTCAGATTAAAATGAACTTATCAGCATAGTGCTTTGCTACCATGAGATTTTTCAATATATTAAAACAATACTCCTTAGTGAATTATGAGCATATGACCATAAACATGCAATTTGTGTTCAAGTATTTTATTAACTCATTAAGTTAAAGAAGGAGAACAAATTACACTTTCAACTACAACATTGAAACTGAATGAAAAAACCCTTGATAAATCCATTCATAATCCATGGCCCATACATAGGACAAAAAAATGTCTTATTTCGGTAATTACAAAAGCATAGTATACTTATTTCATAGTATTCCCAACCCAACATGATTTCCTACATAATACCTTCAAAATCCTGCATTAGCACTAACTGTACCTATTCTAAGCCTTCAGACCCAAAAAAATCAACAACCCTTAACAATGAACCATCAAATCTCCTTTATAGGACAGGAGAGCAACAAAGCAATAAGCTACATTGTTCATTCCAAAATTGAATTTCATTTAGAATGAAATTCAAATTCACATTCCTCGTCATTAGAAAAAACCATAATCAGTTCGAGGAATCAAAACAGTTATACCATTATAACCAACTAGAGCTATAGCCAAAAGAGCATGGTAGACACGCGTACGTCCACATCAACACACCACCCAAAAGTAACACACCCAACAACTACAACTACTTGCAAGACACACGACCCCGACAGAGGTGACTACTCCTAGTCCTCGCATTAGTAAGAAGCGAGACCAACTTCCTTTTATCCGCATTAACACATGATCTTGTAGCATGGCACGACGCCATCGCAGTTATTGGGGCAACTGTGGGGGGCTCTTCATTGACCTCCAACAGTTCGGTCATGGACGCCAAGTAACGTTGGTAGTCTGAGTCAGTTTCAAACCCATCACCATCAGAACCAGAAGACAACACCAGTGGGGACTTGGAGCTCCCCATCCCTTTATAAGCATCATGGAAAACCTCGGGCTTCCTAAGGACAGGTTGTACCCCGTCAGGCTGCAAATTTCTCACCCCGAGTCTGGTACTTCTGTGAATAGCCGAATGGTCCATTGCAAAGAACACCTCACAAAATACAGGAGAGACTCGACCACTTGCAAACAAGACAACTCAAAATTTGATGATAATACCAGATAACACAATGAGCATTTATAGAGTTAATTGGTGCGAGAATATTAATTGCTTGAATGCAACATGAACATTCAAGCATTTTAGTGGCTGATGTAGCCACCCCAAATTATTCCTGGCTTGCGAAGGCATGGCATACAACCCATCATTGCATTTATCTAGATAGCATTGTTCTCACACAAGAAAATCAGGCGAGATCGACTGAAAAAACTTGTGCCATTAATGAGAACAACTTGCAGAGAGCAAGAACTCCCAATGCAGATGAACAAGAACCCAACAAAAATTGAAACATTAATGCGGATGAAACATGGAAATTTGGACGACTCAAATTGAGTCAATAATTGTTTGAAAATCCACATCAGCTCCTTGGGAGAACCGTGCCCAATCACAACCCAAGAAAAAAAGAGGTTGCAACTAGACAGCGGGTCCCACCTAGCCCTATCGCTTCAAGAACTAGGTGACGTGTCGCCTCTTCGCAAACCTTGCAGTACCCTTAGGGGCCTTTAATCTAATCGTGTGAGATCCACGAGGAAGGATTATCATTGATCTCCCTCATTAATACCCCATGGGTAGAAAACACCCACCTTAAACCATAAAACCCTAGCCTCCATCCATGTAAATTTTAAGTCCCACCACAATCCCTATATGGTCCACATGATTTTTTTATCCTTTGTTGTTACAATATATTTCTTATTTATGTACTTATTTTCCATACATGTTTGTAAAAGTTTGGAATTATTAATAATATTAATTTTGGCAAGACATTAAAAGAGTGTTGATTGTAAAAAATATGCATCCTAATGTGAAAATGAAAACAATGGAAGCAATGACTATAACACATAATTTTTTATGTAGTATCCAATTCAAAGAATCATGTTACCCTCTACCTTGAATTTTTTAGTATAAAAAGCTAAGGAGATGCTATAAATAAGATAATAAGTTGACTATTAGCATATACCAATTTTCATAGAAATGTAGATTTTTGGATGTTGTGGTTGTGTTGCTCATGATATGTGGTTGTAATAGATGTCAACACTATTAGCATTAATGTCTTAAAGGTTGTATATGTCGAGGATATTGAGAAAATTAGAATAAATATGTTGCAGATAGTCTATGAAGTTGTGGAGATCAGAGTGGTGGAAATTTTTGTACATTGGTATTTTGAAGTCATGTATTAAAGGATTTGTTGCTGAGCCTATCTAGTATATCCTCTGGAAGTTTCAGAGGTGTGCATCAAGATTGGAGCGAGTTATGAATTTTTGTGTTCCTACAGTTATTTTGTTGCTATAGTTGGTGTTTCTGAAAGAAGAGAATGTAATTCTGGTTAATTGAATTGTTGTGTATGCTCTTGAGATGTTCATTGATGTTTCTTGATCTCATACTCTATCATTGTGGTACATCCACGTTGATCAGTGTGCTCGTGATCAAAGATTTTTCCTTTGCATGTTCGAGTTTTCATGTTCTTGGTTGACATGATGGTGGTAGCATGTTGTAGATCCTTGTGGATTGATTTTTGAATGCTTGGTATGTTTGAGGATGTTGATTTAGGCCTTCATTATGTTGTGAATGATTTAGGTTGGTGCACATTGATATTTGTTCATGAATTGGGCCGACAATTTGAATTCATCTATTATTTATTTTTGGCCGATAGAGTTGTTAATGTAAATTCATGAAGTGGATATATAAGAGTGATTGTTTTATTCATTTAGAGATCATTTATGTGAAGTGTATGCGAGATATGTGTGAATAAATATTAGATCATTCGAATGCAGAGCAGAGTGTGAAGAAGTTTAAGCAAAGTATGAAGAAGTATTTATGTGCCTAATTGAAACTATCATCAGACTTTTGAAGAAGCTAATTTCTTAGTTCAACCTCATCAGATGGATTTAATTTGATTATCTTATGTAAGGCAATGAGCCTTCCCTTTGAGTAGTGAGCTCTAGGTAGTGTTCCTGAATGCATGTGCATTCCTTATTCATTTCTTTTATACTTTTAATAGGGTATAAATTGTGGATTAACCTCCACCGTGGTTTTTCCCCTAACAGGGTTTGTACACAAAAATCTTGGTGTTATGTGTGTTTCTGATGTGTTGTTGATTCATTCTTTCACTGTTAATTATCAAATCTGAGATTAAAGGTTAATAAGGTTAAATAAGTTTCAATTTTGTAACAACCTATTCATCCCCCCTCTCAGTTGTCTATCCTTGTTTTCCAACATAGATATCTTCCATTTCAAAACACACAAAATAATATTCAGTAGATAATCAACCATCTTTCATTTGTATAGTGATTATTTTATCCCCATAGGAAACAAGTAGAGTATATAAAGAAAACTAACAAAGCCACAACTACCCCTATTTTGTAGTTTGGTGTGCATTCCTTCCTCTCCCTAATCTTCTCTTATTATTTTGAAGAGACCAAGTGTTTTAACTAAACTATGGTTCATTCTATGTGCATGTAATTTTGATCTTGATAGAGAAAATTAAAAAAATATTAATCTACTCTTGTCAAAATACAAACAACACTCAAATGCAGTATAAGAGTCAACCGATCATAAACAAAAACATAATATGAAGATGAATTTTCTCAAATCTTGTGGTTGTAGATGCCCTTTTGAAATCTATGCAAAATGTGGGAGGATAGACAAAGCTCATGAACTATTTGACACAATGCCTTGAATAATTGTAATCTCATGGAATTCACTCTAATTAGAAAAGTCTCATCATTGCCCTCATAACAATCTATCAATTTGTTTTAGTGTCTATTGTGTTATACCCAATTTGGGACATGGGGCATAACAAAATAGACACTAAAATAAATTGAGAGATTACAATTCTTTGAGACATTTTGTCAAATAGTTCACAAGCTTTTTCTATCCTTCCACATTCTATATAAATTTTAAAAGGGCATCTACAACCACAACATTTGAAAAAAATCATCTTCATATTATGCTTTGATGGATGTCTATACCTTGTTCCAAATCTCCCATAGTAAGGAAACCAATAAGGATTTTGGTGAAGGTTGTGGAATTTTTATTTGCATCTACCAATTGCATTTGTTTGAAATTTTCTAAAACCTTTTCAAAAAATCCATTATGTGTATATTCTAAAATCATTATAGTACACAATTTCACATTTATTTGGCTTTGCATCTACCAATCGTATTTTCTTGAATATCCCTACAATATTTTCAATGTAGATCTCTTTTGTGGATATCTTATAGTCCTTGTAGTCCACATCACTTTGTTTTTTGAAGAAACTATTACCATATATTTCTTATTTATGTTCTTATTTTGCATACATGTTTATAAGTTTGATATTACAATTAATAATATTAATTTTGGCAAGACATTAAAAGATTTTGTTGATTTTAAAAATATATGCATCCCAATGTAAAAATGCCAACAATGGAAGCAATGATTGTAACACATAAATTTTTATGTAGTATCCGATTCAAAGGATCATGTTATAATTTAGGGTTATGATTGGGTATTTAATTAGGGTTAGGATTTAGTGTTCGGGTTAGTGTTAGGTTTAGAGTTAGGATTAGGATTAGGAAAAATAATGTTAGGATTAGAGTTAGATTAGGGTTTATGTTTTATGGTTAGGATTAGATTTAGAGTTATGGTTATGGTTGGGATTAGATATGAAATTAGGGTTTTAGGATTACAATTAGGGATTATAGTATTAGGGTTATATTTAGAATTAAGTTTTAGGGTTAGGGTTATGATTAAGGGTTGTTATTATATTTGGCTTAGAATTGGGGTTAGGATTAGGGCCACAGATAGGGCTAGGGTTAGGTTTAGGGATAGGTTTAGGGTTATTAGAGTGAATACAACTAATTAATAAAAGAAAAAATATTTAGGGTTGGGGTTAGAGTTTTGGTTGTGGTTAGGGTTATAAGGATATGATAAAGGTGAGGGTTAGGGTCAAGATTAAGGTTTCGAGAAAAAGGGTTAGGTTATGATTAGGGTTATGGCTAGGTTTAAGATTTGGATTATAGTTTAAGGTGTAGCATTTGTATTTAGTTTAGGGTTACAATTAGGGTTAAGGTTAGGGTGTAAGTTAAGGTTAGTGTTAGGGCTAGATTAGAATTAGGATCATGGTTTAGGGTTTAGGGTTAGAGTTATGCTTATGTTTAGGGTTGTGATAAAAAGGATTTGGGTTATGGTTAAGATTATGGTTTTGAGAAATAGTGTTAGGGTTAAAGTTATGGCCAGGGTTACATTAATGAGAAAAAGATGGTTTACTTTCCAAGTAAGGGTTAGGATTAGGTTTATTGTCAGGGCTAAGGTCAAGGTCAGGGTATGAGTCAATCTTATGATTAGGGTTAGGGTTATGGTTAGATTAGGGATATGATGTTAGGTTTCAAGAAAAGGTCTAAATTTAAGATTAAGCCATAGTTGGTTATAATGAACATGAGAAAAAATGGATCTAATTTCCTTTTGTGGGAAAATAATCAACTATGACTTAAACTTAAATTTAGAGATTACCCTAAACTCTAACCATAACCATAAACCTAATCCCAAACCTAACCCTAAAGAAAATACATAACCTAAACCTAATTGTAGTGTTTGAGGCTAGGCTCAAACACTATATAACCTAACCTTATATAACCTAACACATAACCTAGAACTAGAAAAAAATTCTTCTCCCAAACAATCTCCTCTAATTCTATTCTCGCCTACTGGAGTTGCAACATTCAACATTGGTGCTTCAACCATTCATTCAAAGCTAAGAATTCCAATAAGATATTTCAATGAACTATAAGGGACAAGACTTAAAAATTTCCAAGAAGAAATATCACATGTTAGATACATATTGATAGATGAAATGAGTTTCATTGGGGAGAGGTTTCTTGAAACATAGATTCCAGGCTTCGACAAGCATTCCCAAAAAATAGTAACCAAAGTTTTGGAGGTGAGTTCTAGATTGAAATTGCTAACTTTGATAACTTTACATTATAATATTTTTTATTCAATTCTATTATAGTTCCTTCTATACAAATTCATACTTATCAATTTAATTAAATATTTTATATTCAAGCATATCTACATGATTTTAGTTGGAGACTTGGCACAATTACCTCCAGTAAATGACATGGCTCCATATGAAAGCAAAAGGTGAGAAAAGCTACTATGGGAAGAATTCAAAATGGTCATTACATCAAGTTGTGTTTTTCGACAAGATGGACAAAACGAAGAACAACAAATATTTCATCAAATTCTAACAAACATTAAGGATGTGAATCCCATAATCGACGATTGGATGTCACTTTCGTAACTCTATAGCCCATCTATTCAATGGTCATTTTTCTAATGACTCATTTCTCACTCTCTTGGAGGAAAAACGTGACATTATTTAGAATATTCAATGCCTAGATATTTTCTGGAAAGCTTTAAGGTCAAATATATGGTGGCATAAAACTCAATGTTATAGGAAATCATTCTTAGCCAAGCCCAATTGGTTCAATTCCTATGGATAGAAGGGGGTTGATCATAAGGAAGTGTTGAGATTCCTAAGCATATCTTTTACCTTTTAGGTTTCTCCTTCCTCTTTAAGGAAACATATCATTTCTAGAGCTGAGAAAAATTATCATATTAAATTATGAAGCCCCTTTCTTTGGCAAGGAGATTCCATGCGTGTTCAAAAATTCTTGTTGCACACATTTCCATTACTAATGTTGCTAAGAACCTTACAAATCCTCATATTTGAAGATTGAAAAAATCCAAAGGTATATTTTATGACCTCCCTTTAACCAAGGAAAATGGTTTCACAAAGTATCCTAGGATTTTTATTATTTCCCTCATGACTATAATAGGCTTGGCTTACTTTATATTCACTACTCTAAATGGCACCATAATAGGCTTTGATTGCTTTATATTCACTACTCTAAACGGTGCCATAATTTTAAATTTAATTAACATACTCTAAAACCTAACTAAACCAAGTTGTAGCTCGTCAAATTGTACAAGTGAAAGGTCAATACCAGTGCTGAGGAAGAGTTTGGAGGAGTGAGAAAAAGGTCAATACCATTGCCGAGGATGAGGTTGAGGGAACTCAGGGAAAATTGATGACCAAGGGACAATGAGTACTGTAAGTTTGGCACCCCCATTCTCTTTAACTTGGAATTTTCATGCCTAGTTTCCAAAGATCTTCTTGTACATTGGCCCCCCCATTCTCGTAAAATGGTATAAGATAAGACAAAAAATAAAATAGCTTAGTATTTCACATTTTTATAGTGATTACTAGAGGTACATAGACCAATTCTTCATAATAGAAGAATTTGATCATACTTTTCCAAAGATGGAATTATGAGAAAAACTTAGGTTAAATGAATAATTCCTAGCTAAGTTCTTGAAATAATGTCCAACTGTATAAGAGAAGACCGGTGCTATGTGTACTTGGATAACATGAAGAAAGGCTCTTTGGGCTCTTTCATCAATCTACGTATTGTTAAATTTTAAAACCTAAAAGTGAGAATGAAAAATCTTTCCTAGGATGGTGGCAAATTATGCTTCTCAACACCTAGATTACAAAATCCTCGTCAATATCATTGCCATCACAATTAAACCTATTGCTTGAGATATAGTCATAGAGGTAATTAAATTGGCTTTCTTGATAGTAGATACATTCTAGATAATTCAATCCTTGCATCGGAGATTGTTGAATGGGCCCAACAAACTACTCATGATGCCCTTACTATTAAGTTAAAAGTTTGACAAGGCATATGATTGCATCAAATGTACTTTCATTTATAAAAGGTTCAAATGGATTTGTTTTCAACCCTAAATTATTATCACACATTCAAAATTGCAAAATACAATTTAATGAAGAACCTTCATTTGAAGGTGATGTCGTCATGACCTTTGAATGAAGAACCTTCATTCAAAAATGAGGCCATGTCAAGACTTTCAAATGAAGGTATTTTTTATTTTAAATATTTCATGTCCAAAATGCTTTATAAAAGGAACCTTGGCATGAAGGACCTTCAAATGAAGACCTTAATTCAAATGTCCTTCATTAGAAGATCCTTCATATGAAGGTTCCTTTAATGTCATCCCATTATATCTCTGAGAGTTGTTAGAGACATTTTTGTTTTGAAGTAGAGATTGGACCATCAAACAATGTCACCATGACTCTACCAAGATATCCATAAAGTTTCTTTCTTTAAAATACCGCTAAATGCAATGAACCTCTATCATACCATGATGCACACCAATCCACCGAGTTACAATTTCAAGACAGTGGGTGGATTGGTGTATGCCATTTCTATTTAGCCCTCAAACCCTTACATAGGAAAAATAGGGCAATCCCTGTAAATCTGGTAAAGACATGCCACTCCAGTCATCAAAATTATTTACCAATTCCTTAATATTCCTACTCAAATCATCAGGTAAGGCTTGAAAACCTTGCAGTAATTTTACAAAAACTTGAGTAGGCCTTAATGATTGGGGCCTATTGTCTGCATCGAACCTAGAAGCCTTATACATAACATCTAGGTCATTGGCCCTAGGGATCCCCTTCTCAACTAAAGGCAAAACTAATTCCTGATCCCTAGTAATGTTTCTTATTGAATCTAAGAATAAAGAATATAAAGAATAAAATGATGGTAATCTACCATCAACTCCCTAATTCAAATGCCTAAAAACCGTGTCTACAACTTCATTTTGCTTGGCAACTGCTCCCTTCTCACTTGCTTTTAGAGCTTCTTGTAGCTCTCTAATCTTATTAAGCATCTTCTTTTTGGTGGGATCTACAGAGTACTCAAACTCCTCTTCAATTGGCTCTAATGAAGGACTGGGAGCAGGAGTCTGGATGGAGGACCCAGGAGTAGAAACAATTGGAGAAGTTGGAGGTACTGATCTTGATGTAGAAGGTATGACCAGGGTACCAGGAGCACTAGAAAACTCCCCCAAATGTTTGTACTTCAACCTGTCTACCTCAATTTGCAGCTCAACATTCCTTTGCTGCATTCTACTATACTCTCCAATAATGGTGTTATACTTCTCCATCAAACTTTTCTTCTCAGCTTCTTCTCTTTCAGCTGTCTTTTGGGCCAATTTGGCCACATTTACAGTCAAGTTTGTAGCTTATGTAGTTGAAGTTTCAGAATCTCTTTTGATTATTAACCCTCCCCTTAGGTTTGGGCTAATATCAGTAACATAGGGCACGAGCCAACCTAAACTTAGGAAGTAATAAAGTTAGGCAAAATATTTAACTCAATTTATAAAAAGGGGCCCGACCTAGATAAAACAATGAGACATAATTCATTTTAATACCCACTCCAAAAAGGTAAAGATCGAATATATCTCACCCAAGGTTTTACATGGAACATTAGGATTTTTATGAAAGCCAAGGTCCCAACCTTAGGTTCCTCCCAAACAATGTAACAAGCCAAGACAAGGGCTAAACATAAATGGAATTCAAAGAACAAGATTTTAAAATCCACCATGATGCACACCAATCCACCAAGTTATAGCTCCAGGACAGTGGGTGGATTGGTGGATGTCATTTCTATTTAGCCCTCAAACCCTTACACAGGCACAAGAGGGCAGTCCCTGTATTTGATTGTTTAATCCCACAAAATAGTGATTGAGAACTTCAAAACAAATGAAAATGAAAGGGAACACATATATTTATCTACACCAATGATCTCAGAGAATTTCAAGCTTGTATGGATCCATACAACACAAAAGATCTTCAGAAATATTGTAAAAACACAAAAAAATGCTTCAAGAACGTGGTATCTGATATAAAATTTTGGTATCAACTCCTCCAACAATTGCAATGGGATGGGAATACAATATGAAAAAAGTGGGATAAAAAATACATCGTTTGAAGCATCAAACCAATATGCAAAGATGAAAGAAAGTGCTAACCCCTTAAACTGAAAAAGTTTCTTTTAACTTTAAGTTTGTTGGGTAGCCAATTCTTTTAAGTTATCAAATCTTACCATCATACATAATCAAAATTTTGTTGTTTAAAATGACTATGAGCACTAAATTTCACTATTTGAAGATGTTGAAACCTCGTCATAGATAATTAGAACATTGATGCGACCACTCATCCTACCTTAAAACATACCAAACGTCTCCTAGCAATTAGACATAAGAAGATTTAAGATGACTTAAACATTTTTTATTGCCAAAGCAAAAAATTATGATGACTTTACCAGGCCTAGTACACACTCCCTCCCCGTTAACCACTTAGACATATGGAAATTAAATGTAAATTTTATGCTATTTTTAGTCATGTAGGTGTCCAATAAACCACTTGGTGGTGTTTCCCTTCCAATTTATTTACTTGAATGAAGAGAAAAAGTCCTTTGATTACAATTAGAGAATACATTTGATAACTTGGTTGTGTAACTGGTGGACCATAGTCACATTTAACACTTGTTACAAAGTTTGGGAGTTAAAACGTTAAGTAGATTTGATTTGTGATGGACACATTTGGATGATAGTAACAATAACTTGCAATCTATCAAGACTTGATTACCTTATAACTTGTCAAATTCTAGCGATGACATGACAGATTAATCATAATGTCACCTTCAGATCACATTACCATGAAAGAACTTCATCCAACATCCTTATGAGTGCAGGTATCACCAAATAGGTATTTGTCAGATTTGTCTTCCTCGAGCGAGGGAAATTTAGGAAGAGAAGAGGAAAGTGAGACATGTAGTAGGTCTAAAAGAGGGAGATCAACTAGAGGTCAAAAGATTAGAAGAAAATTCCGTAAACACGTGGAATTTTTTCTTGTTGAAGGGGGGTCATGTTCTTATGATGATGATAGCATAGGCGACATCAAGGTGCCCTTGAGGTACAAACATCTACAGAAATAATGGGTACCCAAGGAACTTCCTCCAATAAACACTGATCTTTGTGTTAACGAGAGGATATATCGCATAACACCATCATCATTACATGGTTTGGGCCTATTTTGCATGGACGACATAAAGGTCTGTTACGAAAAAGTTACTGAGTTGATGGATTATGTTGGACCCTATTACAGTTACAAAGATTGGATGCAGCTGGTTCGATATACACGAAGTATACATAGGTATGCACTATCAAAAAATTATATACAACTAAAAGATAAGGATCAAATTAAAGGAGTGGCTAGGTACATTGACGAGAGGCCAAAAGCATCAGGGAATATTGTAGGGTTTATAAATAGTACACAACCTGGGTCAACAAATATTATTATAGACTAATGATCCCATGATAATTTTGTAGGAAATGATGTTTTTTATAAACATCTAAGTTATCTTACATTGGAGCTCTTTGGGCCCACCATACGTACAAGGTGGAATGCCCAAAATCAAGATTTAAAAGATGAGCTCATTAACCGTTTAGTTGTGTTGTTTGGTGATAAAACATTCAACCGAACCAAGGTCTTTAAGAAAGCTGGTACTATCTAAAGTATGTGAGGGACCAATATAGGTCACATTTACAGAAGAATAGAAAGTACGAGCATCCCCCTATGATTCCAGAGAGGGAGTGGAAGGACTTGGTGTCTGATGGAAAGGAGAAGGATGAAAAGAAAAAAGGAAAGACACCACTGGGCCAAGGAAGGTATGTGAAACAATAAAAAATTTAAATATATACTGATTACTCTTTATTTTTACATAATCTAACGTATTTCAAATTTTTCATAGGCTGCCCGACACATCGAAGGCAACAAAGGCAAGACTAGAAAAACATGGGCAACACAAACTTGGCTTTGGTGGTTATATGAAAATAGCCGCACAATTTGTAAGTATCAAGAAATGAAATATTGCATCCAAATAATAAATTGCAAATAATTTTGGTTTTATCACACCATAGAAGCAAATTTCATGATCGCATGCAAAAATGCAGGGCTGTGATTTCAACAGAGTGCCCATAGAAGAGGACCTAAAGATTGCCTTCCACCAAGGCTATGGAGCCCTGACTGAACAACTAAGAGTCTCGACTGGGCAAACATAATCTTCCACTGCATCCAACACGCAGGTAAATAAACTCAATAAAGTTTATTTCAAATTGAATACGTGTGCAATCTATTCAATATTAATTTCCACCATAATAATGTACCTATTTGTTTTACATAGATAAACAATGATAATACTGCGCATGGCATTGGAATGCAGCCTGGTGAGGGTGGAACACAACCTGCCGATGAAGGCCATGGTGTGCATCTCAGTACTGGATGTATTCATGTGCTATACAAAATGCAGTATGGATTAATACAGTTAAACATCTTTAATTGCATTTGGTGTATTAATCAATGTAACCTTTTGTGTTTCAACTTTAGAGCATGTAGAGCCTGATCAACATGTTGAGCATGATCATGCTAGAGAAGATCAGGAACATGATGTGGCTCCATCAGGTAAAGAGGACCACTCTAATGTTCTTTGAAACATATTTAATTGCAATTGGTGTATTAATTAATGTAATCTTTCATGTTTCAACTCCAGATTAGGATTTAGAGGGTGTTCAACATGTTGAGCATGAGGCTATAAGACAGTATCAGGAACATGATGTGGCCCAATTAGGTAAAGAGCACCACTCTGATGTTCTTTTAATTAATGAAATACGTGTAACAATAATAATAAAACATATCAATTTAACATTTCTTTGCTATTGCAGCAGACCCCCCCTTGCAGTCACGTCCGCGTTGTGAGTACACGACTAGGCATACATTAAGATCACGAGCAGAGCTCAAAACAACTCAAGGGGGGACATATGATTTTGAAAACGATACTCCACTTCAGCTTTTTTTAGCTGCAAAAAAGAAAAAAAAAGTGATTGTAATCATATTATGACAACCATATTTTTGATAATATGTAAAAACTGAAAAAATGAAATATGTTAATGAATGAATGTGAATATGTTAATGAATAAATGTTATATGTTAATGAATGAATGTTAGATTTTATTAATGGATAAATATGTTAATGAATGAATTTTATATGTTAATGAATGAATGTTATATGTTATTAATGTAGGATAAATGAATGAATGTTATATGCTATTAATGGATGAATGAGTGATTAATGTTATATGATCAGGTACAGGGAATCGAGAGTGATGTGGGGGTGGGGGGGAGGGGCCAAATGAGTTTCCACCTTCACATGGTTGGCCCTGTTAAGTAGAGAATATTAAACTATTCTCAAAACAAAGAGAAGCTCAATAAGGTAAGTAATGCACTTTTCAATATAAGAAATGCATCGTTTGAAGCATCAAACCAATATGCAAAGATGAAAGAAAGTGCTAACTTTTCACTATGAACATTGTGTTGTGTGTGGATTTGGTTTCAAATCTCTATTTTTTATTTTTATTTTAGTGGTCTCTAAAATTTGAATTTTGTGCATAACAGGTTAGTGAAAAATTTGACAGCTTTGAAGAGTTTAGAGGCTTGATTGAGATAGATACACGGATATTTGGATCTTGTTGTTGATGGGAGGCTTCCACTTAGCCATGAAATTTTGTACCATTTGCAGGTATGCTAAAATATCTCTACTTACATTCATTCAACTTACTGTAGTATAATATCTGACAAAAATCTCCTTTTCATTATACTTAGATGAATTTTCATGCCCTGTTCCAAAGCACATGTTTTAAAACAAGAAAGAAGGATACTGGCAAGGGTTAAGGAATTTGGCTTTACACCTGCCAATTGCATGGTTTACTTCATTCATACAACATATTTCCAATGTGTTTCACAATTGTTGGAATCATATCATATAATTACAGAACTAGTAAAATTAAAATATGTAAGTTTCAAATATGACATTACATATCTTTCTATGAATTTTTTAAAGAAAATATCAAAATGGAGAAGAATTAAAAAAATAATTTGCATAATTTCAAATATGGCATTACAAATCTTTTTGCAGAAGGCATCAAAGTAACCTTCAAGATTGACAATGGCAATGAGTACAAGGTCACTATAACTTAATGCTAATTGGGTATGATTTTATTTTTTCAAGATCAATTTCGATTCATTTTCTGCTCACACTACTTTTATTTACATTTATGTTTTGCTAATATCCATTTTCCTTTACATTCATATTCTTCTATACATATTGTGTTTACAATAATGTTTTCCTTAATTTAATCTAGGGGAGAGAACCCAGTACCTGAGCAAATTTTAAGGTCATGCTGTTAGGATTTACTATGAAGCTAATCCAAAGTTTTTCATTGCTGCTCAAGGCCATATTACAGCGCTTTCTCTAGGAAGCCCACATGATCCCCATCAGGTATTTCTTTTTGTAGTCTCTAAAATTCTTAGAAGAAATCAACAACCAGTTTATCTAAATGTTTCTCCTTGTTTAAACATTAATATCTGTTTTGGCAGCAATGGAACATAGTGGATTCATGGGGTCTTAAAGAGAAGGCTCTCAAACATGGAGATCAAGAGTGGGACCAGGTAAAACCATTCATAATCATGCTCATATTGTTTTATTGACTGTCTAATAGCTAAGTATCCAGGATAAAATTATGTATTTTTCTATTGAATTTCCAAAGTGAGAATAATTTTGGGTTTGCAGTCCTATTTTTTAGTACACTAGCTAAGTATCCGAGATGCACTGCAGGTACTTTTTCTCACCAAATTGCTCATTTTCCACAAATTTAGATTCTAGTGTGTAGTTTAATATTCACTAGTTTGATTTTTTCTTTTTTAGCAAAATTAGAATCCAGTTCGTAGGTTGTGCTTGTTGTCCATGACAGTCCACTTGATCTCATGACTCATCATAGGTTTTATATTTTGCTCCAATTGTTGATCAACATCAAATGTGGCCATCATAATATCATCCATAGCCTCCATATTCTACAATTATTCATTTCTCATTTATCATACATAGTAACCAAATAATGCAGGCCTAGAGCTTGGGCTGCAGATGTATGCAAAAAATGATAAATCCCTGCCTCTGTAAGCCTAATTAAACACAACAACTGACATGTTGTTTGATATTTTAAATAGTCATATGACTGTCCTTTTTCTACCTTCTAAACACTAGTTACTCAAGGCATACAATAATTTATTGAAATGCAAATTTGAATGGCCTCTTCACTCTTGACACTAATGTCATTGCATTTGTCCAAATAGGGTTAATCATATTGTGATCTAAATTTTCATAATGAAGTCTTCCAATCTATCCTTTAAATCTGAGCATTGATGACAATCCAGATTGTGTTTTACTACCCCTATTAAATTCTCATGGTCTTGGCACATCAACTTTCTTTCTTTCATTGACCCGTCCTTATGTCCTGTCATAATCACTATGGATGCACTTTGGAGCCTCCTACTACTTTTATATATCACCCAAAGTCACCTCGATATATCTTCTTAGGAAATTTTGATTGCTGTAATAGTATTGATCTTTCACCGATATGCCTACATTTCAACGATTAGGTTTTTTTAAAAAAAAATTGCATTGTTCCATCGAAATTGCGATGAATCGCAAAAAGCGTCTAACAAGTCTGCAATGTATCCGATGAAATTTCGCCGTGATGACTTGCCTATTTCATCGCGAGTTTGAAAAACTTATGTTGTTAATCTGACGGTCCATCAACGGTACGCCACACGTGCTTCGGGTACTATTTGTCGCTAGAGCGATGAAACTGGCATCTCAATTTCGATGAATGAATGTCACTGCTCTGATGCTTCATCGATGGTATGCCGCATGTGCTCCAGGTATGGTTCATCGCTAGAGTGATGAAACTGGTGTGCCGATTCTATTGACTGAATGTCACTGCTCCGATGCCTCATCGATGGTAGGCCGCATGTGCTCTGAGTACAGTTCATCACTAGAGTGACGAAACTGGCATCTCGGTTCTGATGAATGAATGCCGCTGCTCGGACGCCTCATCAATGGTACACTGCACGTGCTCTGGGTACGGTTTGTCGTTAGAGCTACAAAATTGGAATCTTGGTTTCGATAAATGAATGTCACTTCTCTGACACTTCATCGACGGTACACCGCACGTGCTCCGGGTATTGTTCATCGCTAGGGCGATGAAACTGGCGTCTCGATTTTGACAAATGAATTTCGCTACTCCGACGCTTCATCGACAGTATGCCACCTATGGTCTAGCCTCTATTCATCGCACAATCGACGAAGGGCACATCGTGGTTCTGACGAACGTGCATCGTGCGTTCGACATTTTACAGTCCGTCGAGATGTGGACGAAAAGTGAGCGATGACGCTGATTTCTGTGATTCGTCGGTCGACTGACAATAGATCATCGAAAGTTCGACGAACGTCCATCAAAAATTGGGGTCAAATTCAGTAGTGGATATAGCATGGAAATATTGATGTACCTAAGGAAGTTCCTAACCATAAGCCTCCTCTCCATGTCACAAGTTTTGTTGTAGGAGTGTCATGTTACACAAAACTTCAAAATCAGCGGACTGCCTATGAATTGTAAATTGAGAAATTGAAAAGGGTAATCCAGAATAAGGATATAGAAATTGCTAACCTTACAGACACCCTCAATTAGGTAGTCAAAATTGTCCCACAGATAGTGCAATGTAGGTCTGCCTCTCCTGTTTATGCAATGTACTTAAGGGAGTTATATTTGAATTTTCAATTGATAAGGATCTGGCAAGGTCAGAACCATTCTTGAAGCAATCCACAGGAATTCTATGATGTATACAGGGAGTCACCATAGCATGTCAGACACCTTCTATGTGAGTTCTATTTACACCATTTGGTTGTGCCTCATGATACAAAATACAATCCTCTGTGCTATGATGGAGACATACACATTAGTTCTTTGATCTCTTGGATCAGGAATGAGATAAACAGGGGATAACAGTTTGATAGTTACAAGCATGATGAATCCAACATGCCATTGATAGTGAGAAATGAATCCAAGGAGGGGATGGACATTTAATTTGACTGGAAGAAGTTGTGGGCAGATGAAAGGGGTAGACCGATAATTAAACCATTGAGACAAGAAGTGTTTACCGAGTACTCCCAGATTATAAATGATGACCTCAATGCTGCTGCACAACATACTAAAACAAGATGGGAGCACTTGCCATTGCAATTAAGAAGGGTAAAGCCACATGCCCCAAACAACCTGTATGCAGCCACTCGGAGAGTAGAAAGGTACTTGAGAAACACAAGGACGAAGAAAGAGAATTGGTTACCATTGGTTATGCAACCACCCATTCTCGGCCACTTCTGGCCATACAGGGAGAAAAAAGTACATACAACAGAAACTCAGAGGATAACAGGTGGCAGTGGTTGGAATCTATGTGGGCTCACTTTTGGAGCTTTCAAAGTGGTGAATGTGGACAACAACTCAATGTTGATTTAAGAGATTTTTCTTAGAGGAGGAATGCTAGAATTTCTGAAGGGAACAACAAATAGTCAGTATGATGAGCCCAATTTTTGGCATATTTTAGACTATGTTTTTAAACATTTTGATATCTGTAATTATGCTGAGAAAGAAATTTAGTGGTAATTATGGAAGTAGACTTTATGCTTAATATAACAAGTTTATTATGATAAGTCTTTCCATGGTTATTGATTAAATGTTTTATTAGCTTGATAGAAGATGTGTGCCTTGTGACTTTTTGTGATGAAATGCCTTTCCTATAGCCACTAATGTTAACCTTCCTGCAGCCATATGTGAACTATTGTTTTCTCGAAACCAATACCTAATAAATGTATGAATGAGATAATGGGTCATTTAATGAGTTAATGTGTTGAGCTAACCCTTTTCCACAGGAGTAGTTGTTAGTTATTACAGGTACCAAGTCTCAAGGAGAATATTTAGACTCCACTAGATCATTGAAGGATTGATTCAAAGAGGACCAATTTAGCAGCAAGAAATGAGGAGACAATTGATAAGTCATCTGCCATGCAAGGGAAGTGTTCCAAGAATCCAGCAGAGGCGTCTTGATGACACATAAATCCAGGATAGTGGTGCTTTAATTCTCCAAACTGATTTGACTCAGTTCTCCTGCTTGTGTCCATTTCTTCAATGTAAAGGTCATGATGTAATAAAGATTTCCCATTTTATGAGGGAAAGGTTAGTTAGTTGTTAGGTTTCAGTTTTGAATAAATAGCCTGTTATCCTTCAAAGAAAGGGCTGGATGTTTACTATGTAATAGCTTTAGTTTTCCAGAAATACAGTTGCAAGTTGTGAGCAATATACTTATTAGTTTCAGTTCAATAAAAGAGTTTCATGGAGTTTACAATCTAATTTGTTGTGTACTTGAGACACTACCTAAGGGGCCCCACTTAGGAACGCTGTCTATCTTTTTCATTTTTTCAATTAGAGTATCTGTATTTCATTTTCATAGAACCTCAGTGTGACTATTCCTACAACTGGCAGAATTACAGAGTTGTCAACTATTCTTGTAGCCACTAGGGACAAATTAGTTCATGTCTTTAAAACTGGATTTAGTTTTCATTTTGAGAAGATTTAGTTAGCTAATGTTTGTTTCCAGAAATTTCAATTCCAACATGGTATTTTCAAGGAAGAATAAATGTCCGAAATAGGTTGTTAGCGCATATACTGTGTAGATCCATTTCAATTCTAATGTCCCTGGGTTGACAATTAAATGATGTCCTTAGTAGACTATGACTGCCAGTCATAATGTCTAATCCTTGAGTAGAGGAATATATGTTCCTAGTTATCAACCTATTTATGGGCACTATAGCTACCTTGGAGAATCTTCCTAGATTACCGACCCTCATCCTAAGTTACCCTAGAAATCTCTAACGATTCTCGGCCCCTAAATGAACTTATGTGGAACTGAAAAACTTTTTGAGAAGAAAAAGTGATTGAATATCAACCTACCCTAACCTAAACAAGCGTTAAAGTACAAGGCAACGTAAAACAATTATCTAAGTTATTAAGTGCTTACTACCCAACCCCTAAAACATTAAGTTTAATTTTCACTGGGTTATCTACTTCCTATAGGTTACCCTAGTAAACTCTTTAGGGTTTTGGTCCCTAAGGAAAGCCACTCCTCCTATGTACAAACATCCAACTGACAAACATTGAATTTCCATCATGCGCAAAAATAAAACATGAATAAACACAACACCAATAAGACAAAATCTCATATCTTACAATAACCATCATATGTCAACATAAACATGGTACATGGAAAAATCCAAATTACATCATTGAAAAAGATCATCAAGGCACAAGCACTAAATGTAATTAATACGAATATCACTACCTAGCCTCTGACAATTTGAAAACACAACAATCCAATAGTACTCTTTTAGATACATAATCAAATTCAGTAGGGGTCTCTGCATAATAATCTTAAAGGACCAAGAATTCAAGTTTTAAATAAGATATTAATTGACATATTAAAATAAAAACCCAATTAAACATCTTCCAACATATATATATATATATATATATATATATATATATATATAGCATTCATTTCATTGAGCACCTATTGTTTACAAAGTTAATACAATTCAACATAAATGAAAATGTCAATTAATTGTCTTCCCACATAATTGTCGTCAAAACTGTTATGGACTCATTATTTATTAAGATAATTTAATACCATAATACTACGTTTAATATATTGTTTGAAATTAACACATTCACCAATAATCCTTCTTAATTAAGAATGAAACAAACTCAATAATTAAATCACTTTTTAAAAAGAAACTAATCAATTTTTATATATATAAAATAATTATTACAATAAAGGTATTCAATTTAAGATGAGAGGTTAAAATATAACAAATATTATAAAACATATAAGTCAAACTTCACTACAAGTTATTCACATACACATCAACCACAACTCAAATAGAGGCACTATGTTGACCTACTATTGGGTAGTACGGATCTTTGATATCATCACCTGAATTTTATAGACAGTGAAGTAGATCTTTGTTGATACTACAAAATGCAGTGAGCTAGACAAAATAAGTCTTAAGAATCTAATTAAAAATACCAATCACCAATTTTACTAGTGTCACCCAATTGTTTTAGTTACAATCTAAAACTATAAGGATATGTATCAAACTTATTAATTCATACAACAATTAGTACTTATTTAAATGTTGATTGACATGCATCCATGGACATGCATTCAATCCTAACAAATAGTAAAGAAACCAACACTCTACTGATGCTTAAAGGAAAACGAATTGGAGTCTAGACTGTGAGCACTTATCAATCAAAGGATAACTAGAGAACATACACAGTGAATCAATAAATCGACAAAATAATAATCAAAGAAATACACATAAAAAAGAGTAACACCATGAGCGAAGCTTCAATATGGTAAAAGAAAACACATAAATCTAGGGACCTCATCGATTGATACCAGAATGTCCTAACACAACAACTCCCACATAAAAATAGATAACAAGGTTGGCCTATGTAAGAAGCACTTGTAAAAATTGGATACAGGTATGAGGCAACTTACACACATGAATAAGATAGTTTAGGTGGAGATGACTTCTGAATTAAAAAAAAAATCGCAAAGAGAACAAGCACCTTCTAGGATACTACGGTCTGAGAATCATGAGACAATACAACAAGATTCAATCCTCTTATGGTACAGCCATAATAAGATGAATATGCAAGATTTCAATGCAGCAAACCAATTTTATTTGATTAGAAGATTAGATAGATATGCAAGAATTTGCAGTAGGAGTGTACATACAATTTCATAACTTAAAAACAACAAAAGAGAAATCCATGCCAATATCACCATGCATATCATTTAACAAAAGAAAGAGAAGAAAGTATGTATTAGTTATGCTGAAAACAAATCGATTACAATCAAGATCATCAAACATGCATGAAGATAAAAAGAAAACCTATGGCGAGATGGGAGAAGAAATTATGCTGATTATGGTTAGTGCATGTGATAGATCTTCTCAAAATTCCAAAGAAAAAAATCGCATACGGATTGCATCCATACAAGAATCTGAGATTTAAAATGAGATTTGGTTGCTTCCACTTGCTACTACTAAATTTCTATTCCAATATATTTTTCTCTAAAATTTCTTTCATCCATTATTCAAATTGAACAATAATGTTTTCATTTTCTAATGTTTTGGTGCAATTATCTAATGGGGAATCTCATCATAAAACAAACCAAAACTGAAATAATTATTTTATAAGTTTTGGATTCAAGAAACTAAACAAAATTATGGAAGAAAACCTAGTATTTTTCTTCAAAATCCGACAAGTGACGAAGCCAAGCACGAGATTTCAAGCACTGTCTCTTTTCCATCTCGAGCAAAGCCTCCAGATTTTGCAATCTCCAAAATTTTCCAACCAAAACATAGAAGATACAAGAAAGATTCTTCACAAAAAAAATTATCGTGAAAACAACTTTCAGCCAAAAAAAAACCAATTACCATCAAAAAAATATTGCATAACATGCTTTTCATTAATTTCACAATTAACCGCAATTCACCAACCATAACTAACCAATTGCATGCACTCATAAATGAACTAGCAATTAAAACTCATTAGATGAACAAGTTACAATTTCCTAACAACCAGTTCGAATTCAAGATATTTTACAAATTCTATTCAAAACAACTTATTTAAAAATATCAATTTCGATATCATTCAAGTTGCGCAATCATAAGCAATAATATTAAATTAATATTCAATAACATTTTATTTTAATAATTTTAATCAATTAAACCTTCCAAACATTAAATCAAACTTTTAATTTAAATGTAATCAAACATAACCATTTAATCTAATATTGCAATTAATCACAATTAAAGTCAATACTTACAAATTAAATCATTTAATTAATTTAAGAAAATCAATATCTAACATGACGAACATAGAATGACATGACAAAACAACAAACGACATGACGGGGCAGACGTCAACCGAAAACAGGTAACGAACGGTACTCGTTTCTTCAAGAATGATGGCTAACGACATAGAACCAGGCACTATCTCCCATTAACATATTTCCATTGGGCCTTGGCACGCTCAAACCTAACGAAGCAGGTGGAGATGATGCCTATACCTACAAACTGCATCAAATGACACTGTCAACCATATCAACACATATATCAGAAAACACACCATGAAGGAGATTCATAGTGTAGTAGGGTACTCACGTGTGAGTAATGCTACACTGTCTTCTTCACCATAACTGACATGCATCATAACATTGTAAACATCAAATACATCATTAACATTCAGAAACAACATAAATCATAATACACACATATCCATCATAATGTCGTCATGAAAACATAACTAGATGAGCATAATGTCAAATGAAAACATAACTTGCATAACATCAATGACATACTAAAATAATGTAATGTAGCATCCAAAGCAACTAAACGAATAACTACCAGTTAAAAGAAAACTAAAACCTTAATGTCATCTGGAGGGACACTACATTAACTATGGAATGAATTTTCAAATAAGTTAACCATTATACAAATGCAATCCAAAACCCTAGTATAAATAAGTTAATCAAATATTTAGTTTTTGATTAGCGTTAAACAGGTTTTGATGGGACCATAAACCCATTACAAGAAGGTTTTGTAGGGACCTAAAACCTTTTACAAGGTAGATAAGTAAGTTGCAAGGAAAATAATCATCAGATTAACCACAACCCATTGGCAGCAACCAATCACAGATATTCAAATCAACTCAAGCTGCAACAAATAGGTTTGAAAAGACCATCAACCCTCTACAAGCAGGTTTCTAATAGGGACCTTGAACCTAGAAAAAAACTCAAGTTTTTTTAGGGATTAAAAACCCAACAGTCTGCAACCACTAGACCACAACAAACCATCCATTCAATGTAAGCAACATCAAGCCAAAAAAAAGAGGGCAGCAAGAGCTCCTTTTCATAACCAACATACCACCAAATAATTTAGCATATTTCTTGCATCTCCAACAAACATGATCAGCTATCCCAAACTATGCCTCAATAGGAGAGGGCTCCCCTCTATAGGAGAGGATAAGGACAAAGTCATCACCACCAAAACCACCAATTGCCTAGATAAACAAACTCCACCTCAATAGGAACACATAAGAGAAAAGTAAACTCTCCACTGAACCTACAACATGCAAATCCACCTCAATAGGAGAGGGCTCCACCTCAATAAGAGAGTTCTTCACCTCAAAAGAAGAAATCAATTGTAGTACCCAAAACAAAACAATCACTCTATTAATAAAAGAAATCACAACATCCATAGGAACCAAGAGGGAAGGAAATAGGAAGAGAGACTTAGAGATCACTTTAGCTAGCAACATCAGTAACCCACACACCAATAGCTGGGTCTTTAAGATAAAATTTAAAATCAACCCAGCCAACAACAATAAAAAGGAAAAAATATAGCACACATTATGTGGGACAACCAAATATAACTTAAAAAAAATCTCAGCCAATAGCAATAGATCAGGAATAGGGACAACATAAATAACCACCACCACCATAATAAATTGGGATGAAAAAAAGCATAGCACAATCAAAGAGCAGAAAAAAGTGAGCAACCACAACCATCAAACAATCAACAAAGAAAGCCCAAAGGGGAAATGGGAAACCAAAAAGGAAGGAGGCTAAGATCAGGCCAACACAAAGAGCACACCAATCATCCCAATATTCTGATTAGGACCAAAGATAAGAGCATCCACAATCGAACCCTCCTCAAATGACCCAAAGAACACAACAAAGGAACTCACCAGATGACAATACAACAACAAAGACAACACACCAGGTAGCAAGAAAGTAATAGAATAAAACTACCAATCATGGCCAAACCCATACCACGAAAAGAGAAAACCCTTTGCCCACCCAAACCACAAAAATAAAAATCCCTTCCACCAACCATCTAAAAAGACAGGGACCAAAAAGTGGTGAACCACCAAAAGAACAACCCACATCATCATTCACCATCAACAACTTGTCCATCTTCAGCCGAGAAAACCCAAAGGGGAAAAGGGAAACCAAGGAGAAAGGGATCATAGAATAGGGAAACATAATGAGCACATTGGTTGCCCCAATATGTCGATCAGGGCTAGAGATAAGCCATTCCACAACCTAAATCTTCTCAAATGACCCAAAGCACATAACAAAGGATATCTCCAATTGAAAAGACACGAGTAAAAACAAAACAACTAACAAAAGAAAAAACTACTACCCACAAAAAATACCTGCCATTGTCCAACAAAAAAAGGAAACAATGAACAACCATCTGAGAAAATGACCAAAGCATTCACCAACAATTTGTCAGGTTTCTGTGACCTAAACACTTCCATCATGCCATCAGGAAGCGCCAGCCACAACCAATCCACCTCATCGTCGGCTTCAACATTTCCCTCGTCTTCTACAATAGAGGAATTCAAACTCCTACCCTCGCTCCCATTCCCATCACTCACCAGAAGTCTCCACTCGTAGGTTACAATTAACCAAATATGTAGTTGTTAACTACTATAGATTTAAATTTTTTACTGTATTGATCTAACCTCTATTTAAAAAAGATGAAAACAAATCTTAAAAATTGTCCAATTAAAGTGATAAACTCATAAAAAGGCAAGGGTCAGTATTATTACTTGTTCCTACTCTGCTGACCCAGGGTATAGGAATGGGCTTTACCTCTAACCTCCATGAGGTTAGATTAATTTTGGAGTCAAAAAATATAAAATTGTTTTATTTATATCTGATGGCTCAAAAATGGGACCGCAAGTTGCGGAGGGAGAAACCTGTAGCTTCCCACTTTTCAAAACCTGTTGTTTCTAAGGGCCCCCCTGGCCTTCCTCGGTTTTCCCATCCATCTCATTCTGTTGCTCCTGGCTCTTCTCGGGGTTATCGTGTTCCTTTTACTGAGGTCTTTGAAAACCCTAGGTCTTTTTGCGCAAAGAATGCTAGTTTTCTTACCCACAAAAATGGTGCTAGCCAAGTTGAGCCTCGTTCTAGGGTTTCAAAAGTTGCTCCTCGACCACCCTTGGTTAGTGGTTCCTCTCAGCTCAGTTTCACTAGTCTTCCTGCTAAGTCTCCTGGTGTCTTTGGAAAGGGCCCTCCTAGTTCCGTCTTAAAAAATGGGAAGTGGGTGCCAGATGTTTCTGTTGGTGTCGAGAATTGATTGTTGTTATCTTGTCGGGAGAAGACTTTTGTGAGGGATATTCAGCCCTTTGATATTTGTAGATCGTCTCCTTCTCTCTCAGTGTGTTCGTGGGCTGATGTTGCAACTGGTCGTTCTTCTTTTTCTTCTCCCGCTTCTCCCTCCATTCCTGTTCTTGTGACATATCTGAATTCCATTCCCATTCCTCATTTTAATTCCTCCGCTTCCAATCCTCTCACTTTCCCTAACAATATTGTTCTTCCATTGCATAAAGGCTTTTCGAAATGCTTCCATAAGCCTTTGGAACCTCCTTTGGAAGTATCTGGAAGTGCTAGTAAGCCTGGTCATGCTTTTCGTTCTCTGGTTCAACCTCCTCATGTTATTTTTGTTAAGCATCAGGTCGGTGATAAAATTGTTAATTCACAGAATTTGAAAGGGAAGTCTATGAATAATCATTCCTCTCGAGTTGAGGTCATGCTGCCTAATGACATGCTCGATCTATAAATTTTGGATCTAAAGGATGTAGCTTTGTTTGGTAAGTTTTGGAAATTCTTCCCATTTCTTGATAATCTGCAATCATGGGTTTTTAATTCTTGGGTTGGGTCCAACCAAGTTTTTTATTTAGATAAAGGTGAAGGTTTTTATGTGGTTATTTTTTCGGATAAAGACTCAAGAAATGCTGTTCTTCGTAAAAAAAACCTAGATGATGGAAGGCAATGGCCTTTTTACAACTCGTTGGTCCCTGAATTTTAACCCTAGTCGGGTCAAGCAACACTTCATTCCCTTTTGGGTTCAACTTCAGGATCTACCCCTGGAGTATAGAGAACAAGGTATTATTGAAATTCTTGGTAATAAGATGGGAATTTTTATGAACCAAGATATGGATTTTTTCTCAAATCACTCTTTACCAGTTAGATTCTTGATTTTATTAGATGTTAACAACAAATTGCCTTCAAGTGTTCAAATTAAAACAGTTTATGGTTCTTGGGTTCAAACTGTTGTTGTGGAAGATCCTAATATTGTTTTTTATTCATGCCATTTTCCTCTTCATCCATTTAAGAAGTGTCATTTTCATGTTGGTTGGTTCCCTGGGTGTAATTTAAATTCAAAAAAATTTCCAGTTTCGGTTGCTCCTTTTGATGTTTTATCCCCAATCAAAAATTCTTGGAATTTTGATTTTTTGTTCCTTGGGAATACCTTCGCTCTTTGTCTCAGATGGTTTTACTTAGTTCGCTCAAATTTTCAGTGTGTTACCATTTCATCCTTCCATTCAGGTTTTGGACCGCTTCAGGAAACATCTCATGTTGTTTCTTTATAACGAGGTAGCTATTTCACCTCTGTTTTCTATTGCAACCAATGATTTTTTCTCAGACTGTGTTTTTATCAAGAAAAAATCATCATGTTCTCTTTCCAATCAAGTTGTTATTCTTGCTGTCATTAATCGGGGGTTTTCACTAAATTCTCCAATAAATATCTTCCTTTATTCTTTAAATGTTCTTTCTCTGGAATTAAGCTTGAATTGTCTTCTCCAA
Source organism: Sequoiadendron giganteum (assembly GCA_007115665.2). Lineage (NCBI taxonomy): Eukaryota > Viridiplantae > Streptophyta > Pinopsida > Cupressales > Cupressaceae > Sequoiadendron > Sequoiadendron giganteum. The sequence continues at coordinate 803,748,981 of CM021102.1, forward strand.
GCTCACCAGTGTGCTTCGATGCTAATGTTGGGTGTGTCAAATAATTGCGATAGCAATCTTGTCATTTTTTATCAGAGTGATGTTGATAACCCTAAATTATCTTCATCTTTAGCAAAGCAAGATTTTATTCAGGATGAATTTCCATCCGAACAGGAGCTGGTAAATTTTGTGGATCAGTCTTTGACTTTCGTTGGTGAGTAATTCATTGATGATATCACTTCAAAATTATTTAGTGTTGAGTCTCTTAAAGAGGATTTTTGTTTTATTTCTCAGTCAAAATTTTCTCCTTCTAATAACACAAAATCTCCTACAAAGAGAGGAATGAAATCTTTAGCCATGAAGCTTCAAGAAGAAATCTCAAAGGGAATTTAGTCAACCCTAGATTCTAGTATAAGTAATTGTTCAAAACAGAAAAAGCCAAGGAGAGATTGCTTCTATCCCAAGATACAATGAAACTTATATCTTGGAATGTCAGAGGATTAAATGCCTCTGACAAAAATTCCCAAGTGCAACAACAATTGGATGCTTCAGGGGCTGACATTATAGTTCTCCAAGAACCAAAAACCTTTGAAGAGTCTTTTCAATTAATTAAAAAAAAATGGCGTGCATGGGGAGCATCTCATTCACCCTCTCAAGGTGCTTCGGGTGGTCTAATATCTTTCTAGAATACTAAGACAGTTAGTATTTCTAATATCTGATTTCATCACAATTGGGAGTTAATGTTTGTTTCTCATTTTGACCTTTCATTTTGGCTTCTGAATGTTTACGGTCCAACTAGTTCTTCTGATAAATTTTTTTTGTGGGACTTATTGAAGTCAAATATTGATTTGATAGGTCAATATAAATGTGTTCTTGCGGGTGATTTTAATGCAATTGCCAATGATTTGGAAAAAAAAGGTGGAATAAGCCCTTCCAAAGTTGTAATATCTGATTTTGTAGCATTTATTCAAGATAATGCATTGAGGGATGTAATTTCCATAAATGGTTTGTTTACTTAGACAAATAGAAGGAAAAATTTTGTGCAAATTGGAGAGAGATTAGATAGATTCTTAATCTCTTCAAATTGGTTTGGTTCATAGTACTCTTTTTATTCTGAAATTTTACCCTTGGTAGCCTCTGATCATTTTTCCATTTCTCTAGTTATTTTTGGTAATAATTTCAAATCAAAGTGTCATTCATCTTTCAAATTTGAGTCCATGTGGCTTAGACATCCAGACCTAATCAATTGTATAAAACAATGGTGGCATTCAACCCCTTTTGTTCATGGGTCAAAAATGTTTCAATTGAGTAATAAATTGGATTATGTCAAGAAGAATCTTAAATCTTCGAACCAATTAATTTTCAAAAATGTTTTTTCTCAAAAAGATTTGGTTTATAAAAAACTGGTTGAAATCAATGAGAAAATTATTTTAAATGGTCTGGATAACAATACATTTGAAGAACAAAAAATATTGCAACTTGAGTGGAAAGAATTGTTGTCTTGGGAAGAAGAATATTGGAGGCATAAATCTAGGGAACTGTGGTTGAGAGATGGTGATAAAAATCATCATTCAGCCCAGGCCAAAAAATCAAAATCTTCAATCTTCGCAATTCAAGATAGTGTGTTAGGTGCTAATCTTGTTAATGAGAAAGACATTCAAGAAGAAGCTGTAAATTTCTTCTCTAATCTATTATCAAAGCCTGATAATAAAAATGTGAATTTATCTATTGAAAGAGAAGAACATTTGCAACATATTCTATCTTTGGTTTCATCGGATGATAATTTGAGATTTCTTTCTCCTTTCTCTCTTAAAGAAATTAAAGAGTTTGTTTTCTCAATATATCCAAACAAGGCCCCAGGTCCAGATGGTTTCACCGCCATTTTTTTTCAAAAATGTTGGAAGTTTATTGGGTTTGATATCTTAAGTGCCTTGGAAGAGTCAAGAAAATATGGTGGAATGCTAAAAAAATTCAATGTCACTAATATAGCCATCATTCTAAAAAATTTCGCTCCAAAAACATTTTCAAATTTTAGACCTATCTCGCTTTCCAATATAATATATAAAATCTTCACAAAAGAAATTTATCTTCATCTCCATCCTCTCATTTCCTCAATTATTTCAGAGGAGCAAGGTGGCTTTGTTCCAAGTAGATAAACTCCAGAAGGAGCAATAGTGGCTCATGAAACTTTGCATACTATAGCTTCTAATAAATTGTCAGCCATGATAATTAAACTAGATATGCAAAAATCATATGATAGAGTTGATTGGTGTTTTATGAATCAAGTGCTTTTGAAGTTCAAATTCTTCCCTAAATGGTGTAAATGGATAATGGCTTGCATTTCTAGTGCAAGGTTTTTTGTGTTACTTAATGGCTCATCTGTAGGGTTTTTCAATTCAACTCAAGGTGTTCGTCAAGGTGATCCTTTATCACCATTCTTATTTATCATCTTGGCCGTGGCTTTGAGTAGATCATTTAAAAATGAAAATCTTCAAGGGAAGATTAAAGGAGTTACCTTTCCAAATGCTAATTTATCGGTAACTCACTCTCTATTTGCTGATGATACACTTCTTTTTAGCAAAGCTGATATGGTAGAAGCAAGAAACATAAAATCTATCTTGGATAATTACACAAGAGTGTTAGGCCAAAAGGTAAATGAAGATAAGTCAAAGATTTATCTGTTTAACACTAAAGATTCAACTGCAAAATCTATTGTCAAGCTTTTTGGTTTCAATCAAGATCAATTTCCTAGCAAATATCTAGGAATTCCTTTCTTTTCTGGCCAGAATAGGGTTTCTCATTGGATCAAAATTATTCAAACCATTCAATCTAAGTTGTTGTCATGGAAAGGAAGATGGCTCTCCCTAGCAAGAAAAATTCTTCTGGTTAAGTCAGTGCTTTTGTCCATTCCAAATTACTTTATGTTAGTCTTGAAAGCACCCAAGTCTATATTACTTCAAATCTAGAAATTAATTAGAAAATTCTTGTGGTATGGTAATGTGGATATTAAAAAGAAGATACCACTAATTTATTTAGAGGCTATGTGCATGAATAAGCTAAATGGAGGTGTAGGACTCCATAATCTTGATGATCAAAATCTGGCCTTAGGTGCTAAAATCGTTTGGCAGCTATTTTCAAACCCTTCATTAAAATGGTGTCATATTATGAAAAATAAATATTTGGATAGTCATAATTCTTCAAGAATATTTACTGTCTTTGATCCCCCTTCAGGTTCTGCAATGTGGAACTTCTTCATGTCCTGCAGAAAGCTAATCCTCCCTCATTTATCTTGGGAAATTAATGATGGCAAACATGCACATTTTTGGAATGATTCTTGGAATGGGTTTAAGAAATTAAACTGTTACAATTTGGGCTCTTCAATAGCTTTCTTGACTCAAAAATTTGGTTCATATGTTCATCAATATATTGACAATGTTGAGTCTTTATTAGGGAAATTCAACTGGAAGGATTTTTCTAAAGAGCTAATTGATAACAATCATAAGGTTATCATTGCCTCTATAATGAAAGATAGAATAGTTAATGTTTCATCTTGCTCAGACAGATTAATCTGGAAAAAATCACAAAAAGGTTGTTATTCAATCAAAGAAGGTTATTTTTCAATTTTAAAATCCAATTCTCATTCTCAAACTCATAGAGCTTATAGTTTTTGTTGGAATTCAAAAATTCTTCCTAAAGTAGGTTGCTTTGCTTGGCTAGCAATTCAGAACAAAATCCTAAGAAGTGATAAATTATCAAGATTAAAAATCTCTATTCCTTTCAATTGTGTCCTATGTGATTCAGAGTTAGAGGATGCCAATCACCTGTTTCTTACCTGCTCAGTTGCACAAAGTTGTTGGCAATTTGTTTTATCAAGGTTAAATTTTCAATTACCTTTTCCAAACACTATATGGGATTTATTTTCTAGTTGGCCCAAATTGTATCAATCTTCCTTTTAAGCTTGCATATGGGAAGTGAATCCTACTTCAGTATTATGGTCTATCTAGAGGGCAAGAAATAAATTCATTTTTTAGGAAAGAAAAGCAAGGAGTTGATCATATTTTGTCTTCTTTGGAAATCTCTATTTCAGAAATAGTAAATGCCTATGTATCCAAAAACAAGCACACAGGATCTTCTTTCTCGGATCGGGATTCCAAACACTTTCAAATTGGCCTCTTTTGACTCTTCCCTTCAAAGGTAGTCTTCACCATGTCTCAAGAAAAATTGATAGATCTATGGTTGTATGGTCAACTCCTCCTTTGGGTTTCTTTAAATTAAATTTTGATGGCTCTTCAAGAGGTAATCCAAGAATTTCAGGGGCGAGAATAGTAATAAGAGATTATAAAGGACTAGTCCTATGTGCCAAATCTATCAAATTAATAAATGGTAAAAACAATGAGGCTGAATCACAGGCTCTATTAAATGGTTTGAAAATGGCTCTAGAATTTAAAATCTTAAGTTTAAAGATCGAAGGAGATTCTCTTATTTTGATCAATGCCTACAGGGTAGGAAAATCTCAAAATTGGAAATTAGCTTATATTGTAAAGCAAATTCAAAAACTTATGGAAAATTTCTTGCACTACAATTTATTGCATATTTATAGAGAAGGAAATATGGTGGCAAATTATTTAGCCAATTTGGGTTGCAATCAAACTGAAAAAGAAGTGACTCATATTGTCCAAATTGGGAAAATTGATTTTGAGTTGGAAAATTTAATTTCAAAAGAGGAAATTTATTTTGAACAAAAATGAAGACAAGTGGATTAATACATTTTTCTACAATTGTCAACTATGGATGTGCTAGTTCATAAGTTTTTCAACTTTCAGCTAACATATTTACTGTTGATAATTCATCAAAATTCTATCAATCTTTTATTTGTCATTTGGCACTCTTGGTATTATCAACATTAGAAGATGATGTTGATTAATTGTGACTCCTATCAATCTTACGTATTGCTTTCTTGGATTAAGTGTGATTCAAGAAGTACGAAGCTGAGATCATAATGAAACTTTGGGTTGTTGTGAAAATGATTATATGTTATGAAGGTGTACAACTCAAAATATTTGTTGACAAGTTCTAATAGCATTTGTATATCGTGGCTTATCTAAATCTTTTGCTAGGTACAAATACTTAAAAATTAACATAATTCAAATGCTGGCACATTTATGGTGTCAAGTATTAGGAAGCATAGAATCACATGGAAAATAATGGTGATTTCCCGTACTAGATGGGAAGGTATTGTTGGTACGATGTTGCTCTTTTATTATCAAATAAATTTGTTAAATCTATTTAACATATTCGGTACTTTGTGTAAAGTCATTCAAGGGATTTTTTCATGATAAGGTGGTAAGGTATTGTGTCATGATAAGGAGGTAAGATTTTATGAAACAAGGCAGTCATAAGCTTATATATATGGATAGTATTGTCCTATTTTCTTCATTGAACAAGTTAAGTTGGCTTAGTAATCTTTGCTCTATTCAAAGATTGGTTGTTTAGCTGGTAAGCAAGGTTAGTCATAGGTAGATAAATAGACTATCTCCCACATAATTTTTGAATGTGGCTACTAGTTCAGAGCTGGGAGAGCCCAATTTCTGGTAAGCTTGATATGCAACATCTTCAAATTGTTTTCAAGTTTCACTACCCTTGTGATTATAAATGTTTCAAATGCATAATTGGGACCGAGATTCTTCATCCAAAATCAAGAAGGCTGATATTTCCATCAAATGTTCTCTCCATATTTTTATCTAATATCATGGATATTCTATAGTGCTTGGATTCAGTTAATGCCATTGCTGATAAAATGGTAAATGACATATTTTTGAATAATTAGGTAGTTCTTTCCAGTGCACATAAATATGTCTTCTCGCTTGGAGAAGGTTATGTTGGTGGTATCTTTCCTCCTCACTTTTTACCTCATAACAAGGCAATTGTTAATGCTTTTGATGCTTTAAAGTTATCTTTAGAATTATTTGACCCAAGTCATTTGAATAAGGCATTAACGAGATACTCTCACCATTTGGGGAGAGATATGACTGAAAGTTTCAGAGAAAAATTTCATTACATTTCTTTTCTTCTTCATCATAATTGTCATCATGCAGCATCTTCAATGCAAAGAAATTCAAGGTAAGAGCACAACCAAGCTCATGAGGGCTCTCATATGATGGGTCAAACTCAAACACATGGTGGTAATAATATGAGGTTTTCTATTGCTAGTATTCCGGACATGAACATAGCTGTGAACTCCCAGCTGGAAAAAGAAGGAAACGAAGATCAGGGTGACAATTTGAATGATTTTATGCAGATGGAGGAGTAACAGGAAATGCAACACGACATTTTAGCAAGTGGTGCAGATTTTGTAATAGCTTGTAAACATTCAACCATCAGATAATGTTATTTGTATCGGATATAATCTACAAGATTATAATCTTGGATAGTTAGATCATGATGTGACTGTTAATAGTCATCATTTTGTAATTTGATCATCTAAATATTGTACTGCTTTTTTTAATTTTGGGCTATAACCAAAGGTTTTTTCACTGGCTCTTTCCTCCCGGTATGCCCTTTGAGCCAGAAAGATGTACATTTTATTACATATAATAATTAAATATATAGTGGCTAGCCACTTTTATAAAAAAAAAAAAACTTTTAAAACTATAATGTTTTTTTATAATTCATATTTAAAAAATACATATAAAGTTTTAAGTTTTTTGAATAGTTTAAATTTTAAAAAAAATCAAATGAAACAAAACATTCATGATAAAGAACAAATAAAAATATTAATAACATAATTTCTTAAAAACAAAAAAAATCAAAACTAAAAGAATTTAGCATATTTTGTGTTTAATAGCTTAAATATTTTCTAATAGTTTATACTCAATATGCTTAAATATTTTTGACTATTTTATATTCAATATGTTATTTAAATAGGCAACATTGCTAAAGGAAATTTGTGCTCTAACTGAACATCTCAAACAGGGATAACTTTAAGAAACCAAGGTGTAAAATCCTGGCTAATCTTTCCTTATATTTGGAAAAAAAAATATTTTTTTTAGCGAATCTATGCATATTATTAAAAAAATTTATAAAACCCTGGTGAATCTTAATGAATAATTGGTAAAAATAATAATCACAATGGCGAATCCTAGTGAATATTCACTAGAAATATTAATTACAATGGCGAATCTCTCCTTTAAAAATTTGCATAGTTGGTCAGCGCAATTCCTCCATAATTTTTTTTGTTTTTTGTAATATTGAAGTAGGGCCCCGGGGGCGGTAGCCACTGGCGGGGTCAAGGGGTAGCGCCCCTTGTGGGGGTCAAGGGGGCAAATCCCCCTTGTGGGGTTCGAGGGGGCAAAACCAATTGATATTTGTGATTATAGTATAAATTGTTGGCGAATCATATCCAATCACGTATCATTTAAAATATAATACATAGGCGAATTAATCAAGACGATTTTATTTTTTTGTAGAAACTTGGCGATTCAACATCGTTTTTAGCTTGTACTATTCTCATTTCTGGATGTCCCGATTTCAATTATTCGCCAATTGGCGAAGATTCACCACTAAATTTTTCCCTGATCTCAAAGTTGTAGAAAATAGAAGGAAAGACATTCTTCTTAGGTATTAGTCTCATTTTCTACCCTAAATTAGAAACATAATTCTGTTTTTTTTTGCTATGCCCAATTATTGCTTTTTAAAAATAAAAGAGGAGTTTGCTAAAAGTGGCATAATCGAAAATGAATCCAAAAATATGTACAAGTAAAACTAACAAAGCTCTAGCAACAGGTATAAAGCTTGCTCAAGAATTTCATCATGAAAAATTCACTCCGATTCACTTGGCCATTACTCCTATAGAGGATGCTTCTAGGCTACTAAAACAAGCGATTTCATCTACTTCTAGTATGTTTCAATCAATGCAATCTATTAAGAGAGTCTTGTGCCAATGCCTAAAAACTTGCCGCCCTGAGACCCTCCTGTGAAAGATAGTCCTCTAAATGCTGCTCTAAATCATTGCATTGAGCACACTCGATCTACACAAAGGAATAAAGGAGACATAATTTTGGCCATAGATAATATTATAATTGGATCACTCCATGATTCGCAGATTTTGGATATCTTTAAAGAAATAGAAATGAGTGCTTTGAAAATTATATCTTAAGTTGAGAAGCTATGGGAGCAGAACAACAAGGTGGAGACCTCTGAAGTTGAGAAGCTGCAAGAGAAAAACAACAAGGTGGAGGCCTATCATGCGCACATTTTACACACTTAATGGACTGAAAACAACCTAACTAATTTGCCTCAAACTTTACTAGTTTACAATTTTTTTAATTTAAAAAAAAATAAAAACAGAATACTCTACTTAAGGCAACAGTCAACGATGTCATTTAGTTAGGAGCAAAGATGGCAATGGGTATATATATATTTTTAAATAATAATGTTCACTTCTTTTAGATCAACATAGCATACCTCTTACCTACTCAATATCTTGTGCATTCCCTCGTGTCATAGTTTCCTTCTCCTAATACCCGTTCTTGCAAGTTTTTAACACGACAAGGTGCACACATAAGACAATGAATGATTAGATAATGAATTATCAAGATCAACCATATCATTAATTTAAACTAGATAATCAAAAGAGTAGTTTATGACTGGATTACAATTAGGTATAGTGTATGCATAACATAAAGAGAGGTTGGTGGGTTCAAGAAAGCCTTAGAAAGATAGATCCTAAGGGCTAGACCTAGTCCTCAGAGGCTCATCTCAGATGGCCTTGTCTACATAACATTTGTGTAGAGGCACTGTAGTTCGACAACTTGAGTTTGTTCCAACTCATTTGAATCACCCACATGAGGTATATCAAGTAGGTTTCAAAAGATGACTCTACCTCAATCATAATCATAGCACAACACTGATATACTCTAAACTCAATCCTCTAATCAAAATCATCATGTGTCCCATACGAATTACATACTATAAGAGTGGGTACGCAACCCTTTCTAGGGTCCATTACCCTAGACAGTTTCACAGTCAGATGCCACCCACTTAGGTGAAGCCAAGGATCAAAGACCTGGGTAAGGATATACTATGCAACATGCTCCAAGGATATTTCTTAAATGTTAATTTTGCAAGAGAAAACAAAATTTCATGTTGTAATCTAGGTTTATCTCTCTTGGTTTGATAATCAATTTTTTTCCATCCCAAGGCATAACTACCAACTAGTCCTTAATCTAAAACGTGTACACAATATTCAAGTTTTAATGATAAGGTGTTTATAGAAAATATGGCTACCTAGGCAATTAAGGTCCTCTAAATAGAAGCATGCCATTCTATTATAAAGATCGATCATAGAGAGTATCACTAAATTAGTATCTTCATTCACAAGAAAATGAGAGCTAAGACCTATATATTTGCATTCCACCTAACATGTATTCTGTGTTTTATTCCACCACCATTGCATTGGTATAAAAAGGTAAAAGCCTTCCTACTTAGATCATCAGAGAAATTTCCAATCCAACTCCTCACACCTGCACATTAAGAAAAGTAAGGGGGCGAGGGTCAATGCATTCTTTGCATCATCTTTACAACCTTTATCTAAGAATAAAAAGCCATAATAAGAATGAAGGATAATAGCTTTAAGGATAATAATTTTAAGGACAACTATTAGAGATAGAGGTAAAACAAGTCATATGAGCATATAATTTTTCAAATTACTTTTGTAAGTTACAAGGTAGGTCTATGTCTTAGAGCATTTTTATGGAAATAAGTTCAATCTAGTACAATGTGAATTTGACTAACATAAAATTTTATATTTTTATAAATCCTACTTAATGAACATATTAGAAGGTACACGTTCCAACCATATTAATATTAAACTATTGTTCTTCATATAATTCTTACAACTAATACTTAATATTCTTTTACTTTTTATAATAAGCCATATTTTATCCCTAATTTATTATCATTTGTGATAGAATTAATTTCAAAGTTTAAAGTCAACACTTTCTCATGTAATTTAGATTTCATTTGAAACACACTTTCCTTTAGTTATAAGCATGAGATTTGAAACTAATGTGAAGCTAAGGTATAGTGGAAAGATTGACATGTTTAGAAAAAATAAGAATATGTTTCAAACTATTTTGATGATGAGATTATTATTATACTTGAGGATAGTCAACTACAATATTAGTTATTCATGTCCTGTATGGATACATTAGGACTGGCTTCATAGGAACATTAGAAATCATTAATCTTGCATATATGTTTTTGCTTATGACAACAAAGTTTGTTTCAAAGATAATGATAATTCCACATGGAAAGGGTAAAAGAATTGAAGAGGCAAATTATTTTCAAATAGGGCCTTGGAATTTAGATTAGGCCATATTTTTCTAAGAGCAACGATCACACTACAACTAGAGATTTTCTTGGCCTGAGATGGGGCCATGTTTCTCTAAAAAAGTTCTCCTTTCTTTTACACTTTGAATTACATTTTTAATAACTCTATTGTTTTTTATTTTTATTTTTTACATTCACAAGCAAATAGATCATTCATAATAGCTTTGTTTTAACAACTCTTTAAATAAGAAAGGAAATTGATTATTTGTGGATGGATATTTAAAAATTATCTATTTATAAATTTTGGCTTCACATTTTTTTTCAAAAGATAATGTTTTTGCGCAAGCTTTGGCAACAGGTTAATAAAATTTCCACATGGATTCATATGAATGGTACTGTAGATGCTTACTTAACCTTGTTGATGGACACTAGTAATGACTTCATTTTTTTTTAGCTTCTTATGGAGAAGAAAATGAAAATAAAAATCTATATTATTTGTCGAAGAAGTTGTGAAGGAATTCCATGAAAAAAAATGAATCAAACCTTACACACATTCATTATGGTACTAAAACCATCGCAAACTATGCTTTCACATGGTGCTAAAAAAAAAGGTGAAGTTTAGGGTACCCATATAAACATCATTGTTTAGTAAATGATCAAGAAAAATGTGTATAGCACCTTTCAAAATGCTTAGGTTTCATCCCAAGAATAATATAATTTGGCATTGACGTGAATAATGTTTCATTTTTAAGAACCAAATTCTATCAATAATTATTTTAGTACAAATAATAGACTACACTAATACAATTCAAATATGATGCACTCGTCTGTAATCAAATTTGGAACTTGGTATGCTAGATAACTAGAATCCCATTGGATGTAATTGGATATTTTAAACAAAATAAAAAGAATATGGAATCATTATCAATTTGGTTGCAAAATATTACAATAAAAAATTGAATAAAAGTAGACTTTTTCATCAACAATAAAGATTAAAACCATCAAAATTTCTTCTTTTATGAAACACAATTTAGATAGAAAATTGAACAAATGGATGTGAAAAGAGTTCTTTTGAATGGGGATATCTAGGTTGAGTTGTAATGAAATAACCTAAAGGGTTTGAAGTTCAAGAACAATAGCAGGGAGTGTAACAATTAATAAATTCATTATACAAGTTAAAATAAGAACCGTGTGCATGGTATGTCCAAATTAATTAACACCTCCACATACATGATCATTTTGGGAGGCTTTCATATTATAACTTGTAAATTTCAAGGGAACAATAAAAGATTTATATTTTGATAATGTATAATGTTTATCTTATGATCATAGAGAGTAGTGAACCATTGAATTCAACATAGTAAGAAATATGTGCATGTATTTTGAGATGCATGGTCATGTCTTAAATAACTTCAATATTACCTTTGCGTGAAGGAACAATAAATAAATAATCATTTTTTTTTTTTAAACAAGGATATTGAGGTAAAAATTGTAAGTGTATCATTTTCTCCTATTTATTTTAGACTTTCTTTAACCTGTGTCTCTTATGCAATTATCTATTGATCAATTTGAGTGTTTATGTGCAATAGTTGGTGTTCATCTTGTAACCAAGTTGATATTGAATTCCTATTCCAAAGAAGTATGGACCTAGCCCTCAATATTTTTGTTCTTGGCCCCAAATTGAGACCACACAAGTGACTTGATCATAAATCTAGGTTGCTAAGGTATCCTCAACACCTAATTTTAAAATTTAAAATTTATTATGGGCACAAGCCAACCCAATCTTGACTAGTTATTACTTATTGAATCACATGAAGATATTCAAATTGAAAAGCTAGGGTATTATATGAAGGAAATATCTCAAGACCATTAGAGGGATACAAATAAGGAAAAAAAAATCAATCAACTCAATCTAGTTATAAGTTAAAATTAATAACTCAAGTATGTAAACCAATCATTGCATCAACATATACATACATAAGAACCAACACCTAGGCATTTTCATTATACATGGTAGACTCAATATTACTCAAACACCATTAAATTAATATAATAGGGAATGACTAAAAAACTTTTCTATTTGGTCTCTGAAGTCACTCTTGTAAATGAAACCAAACTTTGTCACCAACCTAGAACTTATGAGGTGTATGATACAGGTCATGTTTCTCCTTGCACTTCTAATTGGTGTGATATAGTATGCCATGAAATTTCTATCAAATATGGTGAATATTTTAATAAGAATTGATGTCTTGGTTGCCTCTTTCTTAACATACGGTGATAGATCTTTCATCATGAATAGAAGTTTGAGATGCATAGGATCCAAAGGTTAGTACCCCAAACACACTTCAAATAGATTATTCCTTATGAAGTCATGTAGTACATGGTTATAACTATGGTGTACATATGGTAATTCCCATCCCATATTTGAGTATGTTTTGAGTGGTATATATATAATGTGAATGATCATTCAATTTACCACCTCAATTCTCTCATCTATTTATGGATGAAATTTAGTAGGATTTGTTAACTTAGTTCCCATCATAGCCGAAAGTTCTAGCCAAAAATTGTTGATGAACCTACCATCCATGTTAGAGATGAAATTTTTCTCTTGACCAAAATGTAGCCAGATATTCTCAAAGAAAAGATTAGTAGTTTCTTTTGTGAAAACCCCCTTCTTGCAAGCTACCATGATGATAATTTTAAAAATATGAATTATGTTGAGATTGATTGTCAAGGCCTTGTTAGGAATAGGATCATAAAGAAATACATAATAGCATGAATGAAGAAATTAAATATAAAAAATGCAAAGGCACTAATATATGTGGTTCACTCAATATGGGCCATGTCCTTTGATTACTACTCCTTGCTCTACTATTATCTTCTAATACATACCTTTTATTGCATACCTTTGTACACCACTTTAATTATCACTTAATAAATATACCCATGATAAAAACAAAGTGTTTTTTACTATGGAATAAAAGAGAGACCTTACAAGACAACTTTTGGTGATATCGATTTTCAAAACCTGAAGACCTATGGTTGAGATCTCGTGGAAGTGGCTGGAAAAATTGACCCAATTATTGGTAGAGATGGAGATATTGAAAAAATCATCAAAATTTTATGTTGGAGGATGAAGACCATATCCCATGCTAATTGGAGAGCTTGGAGTTGGAAAAATTATAGTTGTAGAGGGATTAGAATTAAAAAAGGCATAGGAGATATGCAAAGATAATTTTTTTTCTTTTAAACATTTACTTATTTTAGCAATTATCGAAAAAGGGACAGGTTTTATTTAAGAGAGGCACACTGGACATTTAGGTTAGTTTTTTTTAATTTATAATCAATATAATGTGTTTTTTATTTATGTTCTGGGGTTCCTTGTAAGATAGGTCCAGTAGTGAGTTTACAGTAGTACTTACAAAATGTTTTTGCAGAATTATATGAATTTTACATCTATTATGTTATTAATAGATATAAATAGTTAAAAATAGAAACACACATACTATTTTAATGTCATTGTTTACATTTTGATCTTTCCTTTGAAGTAGGTCGTGCATAGGATATTCTACTTACTATACTATAATGACCTTAGGGTTTAACTATGGGTTGAAATTTCAAATAAATAAGTTAACCACTATACAAATGCAATCCAAAACCTTAACATAAATAAGTTTGTCAAATTTGCACTAGTTAACTACTACAATTTTATTTTTTTTAGTGCATTGATCTAACCTTCATATAAAATAATAAAAAATCCACCTAACACATTGTCCAATTAACATGATAAATTCATAAAAAGAGTATGTAAGAAACAATAGGCTCTTTAAGATTGTCTAAAATAGAATAATAAATATAAATATAAATTAAATAATTTTATAAATAACAATTGTTTTTTCAAGAAAGTAATAAACTTTTTTTAACTTTTTTAAATAATTAAACACAATATTGTTTTGAATAAATCAATGTCAAATTTTAATAATAAATTATAATAATAATAAATACTTCTAAAAATAAATAATCAATGTCAAATAATTTTCACAGGAGAGATATTAGCTCACCAAGGTAAATATTTTTCTTTTAAACATTTACTTTTTTAATAAATTCTAAAAAAAAAATAGGTTTGATAAGAGAGATGCATTGGACATTTAGGTTAGTCTATTTTAATATAATCAATATAATATATATTTTTATTTATGTTCTTGGGGTTCCTTAAGATAGGTAGTAGTGAGTTTATAGTAGTACTTACAATTTTTTTTGTAGAATCATCTAGATTTTATATCTATAAAGTTATTAGTTGGTATACATAGTTAAAAATAGAAGCATTCATACTATTGTTATTTTATTGCTCACTTTAGAAATTTATTTCTTTTGAAGCAATCAATGCATAGGCTATTCTATGTAGTATACTGTAATGGTCTTAGGGTTTGACTATGGAATGAATTTTTAAATAAATAAGTTAACCACTATACAAATGCAATCCTAGACCCTAGCATAAATAAGTTAATCAAATTTGTAGTTTTTAACTACTATAGATGTTTTTTAGTGTATTGATCTAACCTTTATTAAAAAAGGAGTAAAAAAAAACCTTAAACATTGTCTAATTAAAATGATAAACTCTTAAAAAGAGTGTGTAAAAAACAATAGGCTCTTTAATATTGTCTAAAATAGAATAATAAACACGAACATAAATATAAATTAAATGAGTTTATAAATAACAATAACTTTTTATGTTCAATAAAATTATAAACGTGTTTCTAACATTTTTAAATAATTAAACTCGATAATTTTTTAAATAAACTAATGTCACATTTTAATAATACATTATAATAATAAAAAATACTTCTAAAACTACAATTATTATTTATAGTTCATATTAAAAAATACTTATAAAATTATAAGGTTTTTTAATAATTTATTTTAAAAATATTCATGCAAAATAAAACATTCATGATAAAGAACAAATAAAAATATTAATAACATAATTTGTTTTAAACAAAAAGAATCAAAACTGAAAGGATTTAATATATTTTTTGTTTAATAACTTAAATATTTTCTAATAGTTTATACTTAATATGTTTAAATATTTTTGAGTAGTTTATATTCAATATGCTATTTAAATAGGCAATGTTGTTAAAAGAAATATGCGCTATGAACTAAACATCTCAAAGTTGTAAAAACTAGAAGGAAAGACATTCTTCTCAAGTATCAATCTCATCTTCTATCCTAAATAAGAAACATATTTCTTCTTTTTGGTCTACTATGCTGAATTATTGCTTTTTCAAATTAAAATAGGAGTTTGTTGAAAGTGGCATAATCGAAAATGAATCCAAAAATATGTACAAGTAAAACTAATGAAGCTCTAGCAACGAGAATAGAGATTGCTCAAGAATTTCATCATGAAAAATTCACTCCCATTCACTTGGCCATTACTCTTATAAAGGATGCTTTTGGGCTACTAAAAAAGGTGATTTCATCTACTACTAGTGGGTTTAAATTAGTGGAATCTATTAAGAGATTCATGTGCCTGTACTTGAAAATCTTGTTGTCTTGAGACACTCCTGTGTAAGATAGTCCTCTGAATGCTTCTCTAAATCGTTATATCGGGTGCACTTGATCTGCACAAAGGAATAAAGGAGACATAATTTTGGTTGTAGATAATCTTATTATTGGATCGTTCCATGATTCACAGATTTTGGATATCTTTAAAGTAATAGATGTGAGTTCTTTGAAGATTATATATGAAGTTGAGAAGTTATGGGAGTATAACAACACGGTTCTGAAGTTGAGAAGCTACAGGAGCAAAACAAGAAGGTGGAGACCACTTTTGGTGATACCGATTTTTGAAACTTGATGATCTATGGTTGAGATCTCATGGAAGTGGCTAGACAACTTGACCTAGTTATTGGCAAAGATGGAGATAATAAAAAAATCATCAAAATTTTGTGTCGGAGGATGAAGAACAATCCCATGCTAATTGGAGAGCTTGGAGTTTGAAAAATTATAGTTGTAGAGGGATTAGAACAAAAAAAATTCACAAGAGATGTGTAAAGGTAAATTGTTTTCTTTTGAACATTTAAGTTTATTTTTTGCAATTCTCAAAAAAGGAACAAGTTCTATAAAAAAAGTGCATTGGACATTTAGGTTAGAGTTTTTTAATATTATTAATATAATGTTTTTTTTTTTTAATTTATGTTTCTGGGGTTCCTTGCAAGATAGGTGGTAGTGAGTTTACAATAGTACTTACAGAAGGTTTTTGCAGAATTATATGAATTTTACATTTGTTATATTATGTAGGTATACATAGTTAAAAATATAAACACTCATAGTTATTGTTATGTTATTGTTCACATTTTGATCTTTCCTTTGAAGCAGTCCATGCATAGGCTATTCTTCCTAGTATACTATAATGATCTTAGAGTTTAACTACAGAATGAACTTTCAAATAAATAAGTTAACCACTGTACAAATGCAATCCAAAAGCTTAGCATAAATAAGTTTGTCAAATTTGCACTAGTTAACTACTACAGAGTTAATTTTTTAAGTGCATTGATCTAACCTTTATATAAGATAAATAAATAAACAAAAAATAAATCCTCCTAACACATTGTCCAATTAACATGATAAACTCATAAATAAAGTACGCAAAAAATAATAGACTCTTTAAGATTGTTTGAAATAGAATTTAATAAACATAAATATAAATTAAAAATGATTTTATAAATAACAATAATTTTTTGTTCAAGAAGGTAATAATTTTTTTTTTACATTTTAAAATAATAAAACACACCAATTTTTTGAATAAATCAATGTCACATTTTAATAATAAATTCTAATAATAAAAAATACTTCTAAAACTATATAATAATTTTTTGAAGGTGAATGTAATTGACTTAATGTTTCATTGATGATCATGAGATACATTTAAAGGAGGTGGAAACATTTGATGAGAAATGATGTTGACAAATAGTTAACATCAAAGCAATTAGAAATGGTTGAACTGTGAACTGCATACAATCGCCATACAATGTAATATGCTATCAATCCCCCTTATTATATTGTTCCTACAAATATATCCCTAAAATTTTGTAGAATTCAGCTTGCCAAGGGACCCCCCTTAAGGCTTACATAACAAAACTTATTGAAAACAAAATATATATACATCTTTGTGAAGATCTTCCTTGAAGAAACAAATCATGAATTAGGTGGAGCTCCCTCAAGCTATCTTGTGGCCCTTGGAAAGGTGTAGCCCCTAGCTGAATTCTTGAGTTCTTCCTCCCATGAACTCTTGAATCATAGATTCCTAAGTTATTCAACAATAATCCATATTGAGCTCTCCAAACACATGGCTCCATCAAGTTGTTTGATGACCCTCAAAAGGGTATAATTCTCGATCACAGCGTCGAGTGCTCATTGGTAAATCATCCATAGTGAGCTTTACACCAAACCCCTTACCTGTCTCCAAAAACCAAACTTCACAATACATGCATTCTTCAAATCTGTCAGCAACAACAAGGAAAAGCAAGAAACTAAAGCCAAAAATGCTTCTCATTCAAAGCATCATCTCAAAGCGAGAAGCTAACTTGAGATGACAAAGATTTCTCCATCCTCTAGTGCAACCAACCTCTAATGTAACTCTTTTACACTTTATCAATTTTATGTCTTGAATGAATCTTTGGAGGCATCATCAAGTGTAACAAAGATAGTCTCGAAAGTCCAAGTATAACTCTTTTTAAGATCCATTCAAACCTTTAAAGGTTCTACCAAATGTAACATGGACGGCTCCAAAAGCACAAAAAATTGGAATGACCATTCTCTTTGTCTTGTTATACATATGATGAACTCTTATATAAGCCTTTAGCTTAGTGAGTATTGAAGAAACTTTTAATATCAATGTACATAACAACCTGAGGAGCATGCTCCTTTTATGATTGTCTTTTCAATCCACAATCTTAAACATACCTTTATTGTAAAGGGTGGAAAACTCTTTAAAACAACATCGACAATTACTTTAAATAAGATCCATTATATTCAAAATAAAGTCGTCATTCCATTCATTTAGACATCAAGAACTAGTTGATTACAAAAATACAAGATAATAGTCGATAAGATTATTTCATAAAAATTCATTCTAAATCATACAAGTGTCATAATACACAATTTCAGTTATAAATACAATGGATGATAATATATCCAGTTACAATTCGAAACTTAGGCATTCATTCGCCATAAGCTCGTCATTACATATATCAAGAATAATTAAAGCATAAAAGAAGATGCCATCCATTGATCTTCCATCCCAAAAGCAAATCTTCATCAAAGAAGACGAGAACAAGGATGAGGCATTTTTTCCACCCAACCTCGAAGCTTACACTTCCCTGAAATTCGTGTCAATCAAGAAATACCTGACCCTACACGAATCGCTTAGAAAAAAGCAGTCTACGAGCAAGATGGAATTTGGTGTATGCCTAGTATTACTAGTAAAACCACAAGCATTTTCATTTTTCTAAATTATTTAAGAAATAAGCAAGTTCGATACTAGGATATGGTAGAGAGTTCAATAAATCCATCTGTTTCAATGGTCTTTTAATTACTTGGCCAAGTAAAATGTCATGCACGACAATAAAATCAGATTTAGAAAAGCAAAACTACACTCTCTTTTTACCCATATTCGGCACCCATCCCGGAAGGTAACTTTCCCCAAAAACATAACATGCAAAATCATCTATCATTCATGCATGGTCTAAACAGTCAAAGATAATCTTTTAAAAATAGTAAACTGAAAACTTGCTTGAAGCGAAAATAGTTTTAAAAAGTCGTTTCTTTTCATCGTTAAATTTCATAAAAAATATTAAATTAATAGTTTAAATTCAATAAATTAAATAATTAAAATTAATGAAGGTGTGACTCGAGTATGCAAGTTAAATACATATAAAAACAAAATTAAAAGAGTACACATTCATTCGTTCATACTCATCTAATTAATGTTGTTTCAAATTCGTTTTGGATATTTTTAAATAAATCACATTTCAGTTTAACATATTCTCAGAAAATAAATAATCGTTTATCAGATTTTAAATAACTCTTCTATTTGTTTTAGTTTTGACAGTTTCATTTGTAAGGTGAAAATTTCAAGTTTAAATAACCTCTATTTCAAAATAGTGTTAAAATTCGAAGTTTATTCTGTCATTTATTTTCAATCAACAAACATTATTTTCTATTAGCAAAAATAAATCCATTTTCTGTTCAAGATCTTTTATTTTCTAAAATGATAAAAATTGTTTCCAGATTTAATAGATTCTCCTAAATTCATTTCACTGTTTAATGCATGATATCAAATCAGAATTTCCTAAATTCTTCTGTTTCTAATCTTGTCTAATATTCTAGAAAATAAATACAGTCTGATTTGTTTATTGTTTAAATAAAATTTGAATAAATTTGCAATAATTGTTTAAGTCTCTCTTTCCTAATTTTAACAAACAAGATTTTCTTTAATATTTCATATCCATTTTCAGAATTTTAGAAATAGAATTTAAAGATCTATTGAAGAGATTACTTTATGAATCCTACCTGGTAAAATATGAATTCTGGAAATGTAATTGTGAGATTTCTCTATCTCTTCTTGAATCCTCTATTCTTTGTTCTTTTTCTTCTGGCGTCTCTTGTCTTTTACTATTTATGTGCTATGTGTTTGCTTGCTACGTTCCTTTCCCCATCTTCCTTATGCCTCCTTTCTGTAGGCACACCCTTATCCTTGGCGCGTGGGTGAGAGAGGGAAAGTCTTCCTTGTGCGTGGGAGATAGGAGCAAGTGTAGGCTGGCGTGCCTTTCTTCCTTGCTTCTTTGTGCTGCTATTGGTGGAGGGTGTAGCTTCTGCATGGGGTGTGGAAGGTTGTGTGTGCCTTCCAAACAGGCCGCACCTTCCTCTCAGCTTCATGCACTCCTATCACAGGCCGCTTATCTCTTCCTAATGTGTGAGTGTGAGGAGAGTGTATGGAGTGCTAAAAACTGGCGCCTCCCTCCTCTATTAGTAATTCTCTCTTCCTTATGTTAATTTGCTCAAGATCAAAATAATGAAAACAAATATTCCTGCCTTTCTTAATTTTGAATTTTTGTGTGTCAAAATTCTCTCTTCTGTCTCCCAATTTTGGATTTTCTCTATATATATCCCTTTTTACATTCTCATGCATTGATTTAAACAAGGAATATGAGATCCACAAATTATTCAATGATCTCCAATTCAAAATTCAAACTCCCAGTCTTCAATTTTGAATGCTTCTTGATGAATTTAGATATTTTCTTTCCTCATGATAATTGAAGATTAAATTTTGAATGAAGAAGCAAAGTGTACGTGAGTTTTGTTTTCAATTTCTGTAATGACCCCATCTTTGGGTAATTAATTTTTTTCTAACATTTCACTTTAAACATATAAATGTAACAAGTAACAAATACATTGCAATAAAATTCTTCCTTTCTTTATTGATAAATACATGCAAGTTACGATATATATTTCACATGAATTCCATTTTCATTGTAAATATAAATCAGAGTACAAAAGTAAAACAATTATATACATAGCTCGTAAACTTTTTCACAAATAGTAGTAAGATGGTCCAGGTTCCTTTCCTTTCAAATCTTGGTGTATTTGTGGCTTGCTGTGGAGGAGAAACATCACTCAGGTGCTTTTCCACCAACCATGGACTGTTAATGCGGTCCCCCACACATCTATCATTCAATAGATGGCCCTCCCTTTGAACAAAGAGATTGGTAAAGCAACCGGCTGTGACAACCCAACTGAGCATAGTGTTGTGTCCTATACATCTAGAACTTGCTATTTCACAATCCTGAACTAGCATGATGGATCACAATGAACTGATAGTGTAGTCTCAACTATCTCACATCTAAGTGGATTTCGTACCTTCCACTACTTTGGCCAAAGTATTCACATTCAGTACTTCGAATGAAGGTCATCTATCATATACACTACTCAGGGTTGATTTGACTTAAGGCTATCTTACACTACGTGTAGGTTAAGTCCTTCACTAGATTGTCAATCATCCCAGACTATCCTACTTCAAACTATCTACTTAGAAATGAAACAATCTACAAGTGTCTTGTAACATAACTCCTAATTCGGAAATCTTTATCCTAGGAGTCCTTAGCTTGCCTTAGTTATCCTAATAACTTAAGCTTAAGACCATACTTGGTTCTATCTTCATTTCGATCCTAGTAGATAATAAATTACTTCTACGTATTCTCCATATACGGAGATCATACACAAAATGCATATAAATTCTTCCTTTTTTATCTTTTTCCATTATTTCCCTTTAATATAAGATAAGTAAACTAATCCCTTAAGCTCTTTACTCATATAATCCCTTTTGCACAAACCCTTAATCATTGAATCCCTTACACATTTTCTCCTTCAATGCATTGCTTTAAATATTCATCAAAATATTTCTTTCCTACTAGAGCTAATTGAAAGCAGCAATCACAAGACCAAAAAGGAAACAACACTTCAATAAAAGTTATAAACTAAGGAGGATTCATGCCTGATTTTAAAGCTTCTCCTTCCAAAATTGCTCTTCTAGACTCTCCTTCACATAAGCTTCCAGAATTCCAACTGAAAATGGCTTCCTTGTGATAGTATTTTACTCTAAAAAATGATCTTTCTAAGTCTCTTCTCTCAAATATGATTCCAATAGTAATTTCTTACTCAACTATAGCTCACAATGACTTCACTCACAACTTAAAATGGGATATTAACTATTAATGGCAATTGCTGGTAAAAAATCACTGTATTTTCAACTCAGCAAAATAGAAAATACAAACAAAACAGAGAAATGGATATGGAAGCTTAATGAAAAATGCTAAACTCGGATTGCTCAAGTGATCTCAAACAAGGAATGGCTGGCATCTATTTATAGACCCAAAATTGCAACAAACTCCACCATTGAGGGTATGTAAAATGACAAAACTATCCTTTGAATAATTCAAAATGAAATGTGGCAGCTATCTAGCATGATACTCAGCAAAGAGGAAGATGATTCGACCTAAAAATGAGAAGAAAGTTTCCACTTACACATGGTGAAATTCGAGAGATAGCCATCTACAGGCATTACTCAGCCTGGAGTCTAAAATGGCGGATTGATTGTTCAATGTAGAAACGTCAATGGAGAAATGTAGACATCTGGCTTCCATTCCGCCTTACATACGCATTCCCAAAATGGAGACAATAACAGTAGTTCGCGACTTGGTCTCCCGCCATGAGTTTGCAGCCGCGGGTCTTCCGTTTATTTTCACCATTTCGTCCATTCTCCATATCCCGTGATTTTTCTTTAGCCAAAGTTTTTAAAATGTATTTGATTTAAATCTTTTAAAAAGACTATAGTATTTATCATTTAAATTCTCATGATATTTCCAACGTATTTTTCCAATAGACTATGGAAATCGAAAATACTTTCATTACTTATGGTAAATGCATTTTATTGCCAAATGACTATACAAGTCAATTTTAATTATTTCCTGTAGACATTGAAAATGTACAAATGTCATTCAACACACTTGATCCTATTTACTAACATCATTTCTTTCTGAATCATACATTTTATCGCTTAATCATTATTTATCTGATTAAGTCTATTGCCTCCTTTGATTAAATTAATCAATTTAATTTAATTAACCTTACCTTTCTGTTTAATTAAATAATTCATTTTATTTGATTAAATCCCTAAAGTCTTCTTATTAAATTAAATAAATTAAACCTTATCTAGCGCCAAAACGTGAACCCCTAAACTTGCAAATGCACAAAGAAGTCAAACATTGTTAGTGTTAGATCAAAATGCATGTAAAAAATGAGGGATTCCCCATAAAATCCATCTATCTAAAACTTAAATTAGGAAATGAAGAACACAATGAAATTATAACATGTAAATCCTAATTAAGCAAATAGCATTATGATCCCATGGGGGAATTGGTGCCAATGAGATGTTGCAGTTAGCCCTTTCCCAACTCCTTAGTTGCAAATGTTGATGATTTGATGAGTGATCCACCTTGATGAAGATTCAATCAAGCTTCATGATAAAAATCTGCATAACCTAGCTAAGAATGTGAAGAAATGGATGAAACTAGATATGCTTGAGAAAAAAGTTGAGTATAGTAAGTTTACTCAAATTGTGGATGATTGAATGAGAGGAAGAGTCTCTCATTTATAGATTCCAATCTTGGAAGAATGAGTGAAAATAAGCAATGTGGGATAAAAGATAATCCAATGGCATTATGCCACTTGTCCACATGTGATTGGAGGAGGAATGAGCACATTCTGGTCAATGTGCATGATAAATGCCATTGGATTCAAATTTGAATTTTGAATGTGACATGTGAGAGGGAAAGAGAAATGGAGTTAATGTCACTTGGCTCAATGCACAAGGACATGTAAGAGGCATTGAATGCCTTTTTGGAAGGATCAAGCCCATTTGAAATTTGAATTCAAATTGAGGGAATATTCCCTTTTGATGCCATGTTGAGTGAAAATAAGCAATTTAATAAATCAAAGTAATTGATTTATTGTGCAACTTGCATTCTCTAGAGGATTTTAGTGAGAAGGATTAACTTAATTAATGTTTTGATTAATTTAATGAAGAATTAGGTGATGTGACAATTTAGACTTAAATAGATGAATTAGTTTAAATCAAATTGAGAGGAAATTATTAATTAAATAAATGATTTTGATTTATTTAACTAAGGAGGAATATGTTAGATTAAATCAAATAAGGTTTAATTTATTTAATTTAATAAGAAGACTTTAGGGATTTAATCAAATAAAATGAATTATTTAATTAAACAGAAAGGTAAGGTTAATTAAATTAAATTGATTAATTTAATCAAAGGAGGCGATAGACTTAATCAGATAAATAATGATTAAGAGACAAAATGTATGATTCAGAAAGAAATGATGTTAGTAAATAGGATCAAGTGTGTTGAATGACATTTGTACATTTTCAATGTCTACATTTTGCCCCTCTTTGAAGCAATGTACTTGTTGCATTGATTCAAAGAAATAAACTGCTATGATCAAAAGTTAAAAATTTCTCAATTTTTCAGATGCCCCACTATTGCCCCAACGAGAAGAATTATGCTAGTATATTGCCCCCCTCAAGAGATCAAGCGAAAATGTTCAATTTTTCGATCGAGATCGCAATAAAATGCAAGAGGAGTGGTTCTATTGATCAGAGGATGAAAGATAATTCTTTGATGTAGACAATTCTAATGATGTATAGACAGTCATCGACCATGGGTAGCCTCGTGTATATTTTGATACAACATACCGATTTTAGATAAAAATGTTAGTAAAGATAGAAGAATAAGAAGAATAAGATGCATGGAAGGAGGATCCACACAAGTTCACATTATTACCGATGATGATGATGATGATGTATTGCTTACCAGGAGTTGGGATTTTCAAAGGGCTAATTGCTTTATGTTTGATAACACACATAGGTACGATGCATCAAGGTATAAAGGACCAGGATGGTGTGGTACCTAGTGTGATGGACTTTGACTCATCAATCAGATAGGATTATTCTTGTTCACACTTAGCATATATACTTCGTTCAGGATATAGTTCAGACATTCTAAATATCTCAGGCCAAAACACAAGAAAGCAAGCTTTCCTATGTGGTCAACAAGATACCTAAAATATCCTCCCTACAAACCGAACAAAACATGCACAACTAAGTTATTTTACAAGCGTATCCCACAAGCATAGTAGATAAAAAGATAATGATCATTGCCCCATTCCTTTCTCTCTAAACCTGTTTTGTTTAGGCATCATCGAGAGGTCCTTGGAATGAGCACAAAATAAGATAAGTCTAAAAAGACGAAGAAAAAGTAAACAAACAAGTTAATGTTCTTCATACCGCTAGCCAAGGCTAAACTATTGTGGGGTACCTAATGCTTATGTCCATCGTAGGAAAGCTTCATCCTAGGAAATGTAGTGATTAGGGTTTTGATGGGACTGATTGGGTGATAAGCTATTGATACTCCGAGTTGACCAACTTGCTTGCTTACTGACTTAGGCTTAAGACTCTGACAATTAGGTGTTCACTTTATAACCCGCTAGACTTGCTTCTGATCGACTCACCAAAGGGTGAAGGAAACAATTGTTTTATTATGAGTGATAATGATCACGGGTGAAAGCGAGATGAAATGGATGCACCATTTTGGATTTTTCAGATATTTTGAGGCTGTTTTTGGTATTTTTACATTTTTCAATGTTTTTGGATTTTTGTGTCTCGGGGGCCAATCAAGGATGGCCTTGCCTACATTTAAGCTCAGAGACGACGTAGTTCAGATGACGATGGACTGACTTGATGATAAGAGGGACAAACGGATTGCCCCTTTTATTGCTTAAAGGACTGAATTAAGATGCAAACTAGATGGGCAAACGGATTGCCAATGCGACAGATGCCTAAGGATTGACCTAAATGTAAAATAGATGGGCAAACAGATTGCCAATGTGACGGATGCCTAAGGACTGACCCTAACTGTCTCAAGGGATGATCAAAGATCAACCTTGCCTACATTCAAGCTCAGAGATGACGTAGTTCGACTAGGTAAAAAACTTACAAGACTTGATGATGAAATTTTTGAAGATTTTTTGATATTTGGACATGTTTTTGAATTTTCAAATTTTTTGAATGTTTTTTGAATTTTTTGAATGATTTTGACGATATGAATACATGATGATATCAGTGCTCTGTTTTGGGATTTTGTTGAAAACCAAGCTTAATGTTGATCAATCGGATTGATGAATTGATAGTTTGACTAAGTGTTTTAAGTCAAACAAAAGTGATAATGCACTTGTAATTCCAGGAAGTTGTGTTATCCTAGAGTAAACTCGTACACAAGAGGATAATTTGGCTAGGTGTGTTAAGCCAAACGAGGTGATTATGGATTTGATAATTTGACTAAGTGTGTTAAGCCAAATAGAGTGATGATAATGAACTTGTAAACCCAAGGAAGTTGTGTTATCCTAGAGTAAACTCGTGCACAAGATGATAGTTTCACTAAGTGTGTTAAGTCAAACAAGGTGTTGATTGATTGGATTCGATTGATCAAGATTGATGAAGCTTGATTTGGAACAAAGTTGTTTTCATGATTTGATGTGACGCTGACGTGCACATTAGATGCGACTGATATGAATTGTTCAGATTGATGAAAGATAAAGATTGATAAGGAATGTCGTCTCGTCAAAATATGCCATGGGCTAGTGATTTGGATTTGGCGGCTCACAAATTCCTTGACCAATTTGATTTTATGTTTTCTAATGTTCGAATCACCACATAAGTAGGAGGATATATATCCAAATTTATTCTCAAAGCAAGATCTAAATATCTGCCCCCAGTGTCTAGCAATGTTTGAATGATCGTGGGTGGATTCTTAGATAGACGTGTGGATAGATATGGTAAGCATGCAAAGGATGCCAAGGATTATCTTGTGACAAGATAAGGTGTTTGAACAGAGGAATTCTCATTTGGATAATGCTTTATTGCTCAAATAGCATTGGATAGGATGGGATCAATGAAAATGACCCATGTCAAGATGTTTACCATAAACAAGTGTAAAGCGTTTACCAAACCTTCATCAAGATCAAGATAAGGTAGATAGATAGCCATGGGTTGGATAAATGGTTCATGGATGAACGGATTTATGTTGGCTTTATTATGGATGCGATAAGATGCTTTCTTTTGAACTAGCGCACGTAGATACTCGATTCTACACATGATGCCTGTTTGCCAGGTTTTCATCATGGTACCTATCCAAAGTGCCACCGTAGTGGTTTTCGCTAGAGGATGATTTTTCTCTTTACTATTTTTAATCCTTTTTTTGATTTATATGGATTTTTTGTATTTTTAATTTTTTTTTGTATTTTCTGAGAGATTTTTAGTTGATGTTGAACTACCTAGTGGTGCTGATGTTGATGCTTCTGTCATAGAATGCCATCGATATCCTGCTTGAAGAAGTTGCTTTGCCAAGATACATGCACTTGAATGCAACTTTTGAGATCCTTGATCTGCTTTGCTGATACCGGAGTTAACTTTGTCTTTGTGCACACATCGTGATAGGGTGCCTTTTGAATCCTTATGATGAAGGGTCATTGCCAACACATGGTCAATGTGAGAATTGGATATTATACGTGGAGGTGTGGATGGAGTATGTTTAGGAATAAAATATGGATTGGTCGATAGTTTGGAACCTTTGACTCTCCAAACTTGGGAAGATGAGCAATAATGGGTGGATATAGAAGTGTGCATGGAATTAGGACCAACTGCTCAATACACTTTGTACGTTGCTTGAGAAGCCTGCTTTTTCCTTTCTAGACATCTTTGATGGATACTTTTCCCTTTTTGATTTTTCCCCATAGTTTCTTTGACTAATGGAGTTTGATAGGGATAGTTTTTTCTTTGTATTCTTTGGTATCCATATGTACTTGATTTGTCCTTCATGCTTCTTAGCTTCTTTTGCTTTGATACTATTCTGCATGCTTCGATTCAAGTCTTTGTTTTGACATTGGTCCCAATTCGTGGATGGGGTGATGGGTGGATGGAGATTCATGACGTGGCAGGTTGTAGTATTGGCATTGGTTTCATCATAAGGATTCTTCATGCTCCCTATGTTGATGTTTTCTCAAAACAAAGTTGCCCCCAGTTTTGTGGAAGTATTACTAATATGTTGAGATCGCTTGATTGTCGAATAACCAAGGCCTTGATGCTTAGGATTGTCAAAAATCTGCACTGGTTCCAAGATACCCTATTCATGTAGGCCTAATCCTCTGCCTTGATACTTCATCTGTTGAAACATTTTATTTGCAAAAGGATATGATTTTTTTTGGAAACAAGGTGCTACTTCTTCTCTACTCTGTGGTGGATCTTCAAAGTTCATAGCTCTTTTATTGATAAGATGGTTTTCCCTTACAAAGGTGAGTGATCCAAGTTTATAACTGATGGGTGGGATGAATGCCTAATTGATATCTTTAGCTTGATCTTGTGAGATATCAAATTGTAGTGCTTCTTCAAGAGGTATTGATGATTCAGTGTCCTTGTAAAATTCTTCCTCATAATTCATTTCACAAGATGTTTCTGATTTGCGACTTATGTAGAAACCTTCTTTATGAGCCATTTTTGATATGTCTCTGCATTTCTCTATATCTTGATCATGTGTACCAATGTTAAGAGTAGGAGAATCTTGTTTGTTGGTAATTATTTCAAGAGTATGAGACTCTTGTTTTGAATGAAGATCATCCACGTGTCCATCCAAAGAAAGCATCTCATGGGTAGATGGAAGGGTGTGTGCTATATGGATATGATCATTATTTGTGACACCTTGTAGGAGAATGGCCATCACCTCATTGTAGTATCTTGCATATAAAAATTCTTGATCTTGATTAATGTCGAAATTGCTTTCGTCATGCTTTGGATCAAGTTCTTGACATGGGTCAACTTCAAAGGATGGATTGCTTTCTTGGATATCTTCACTAGGCATAGGAAGTTTCTCAAATGTCACGAGGTCAAAGTATGTCCGTATATTTTGGAAAGGATCATTGCTAGACCTTGGTGAAAGATGTTCATCATGCTTTGTAGTGAATTCTTGAGATATGTCTTCTAACTCATTAGGTGATGTAGAGACATTTTCAACATTATCATTGGTCAAAGGATCTTGATCATCATTTTCAATTATTGTGGTGGGAATCAGTTGCAAGCTTTGTTGTGGGAGTAAGGCCTGTGTTTTCTATTGAGCCAACAACGCTTGTTGTTGGTTGTGTTGTTGTTGTGCCAACAATGCTTGTTGTTGGGCTGCTTGTTGATGGATTGCTTGCAATAGTGCCTTGAATTGTGTTTTCTCCTGTTGAGCCTGGTGCTAGGCTTGAGCTTGAGCCTGTGCTTGTTGGGCTACTTGAGCCGCTTGCACAATTTGTGCGGCTTGTTGGGCTTGGAGTGCCTTTTGGCAGGAAGCTACTTGCTTGGCTTGCAACATGATGGAGAATGAATTGGTCGTGTTGTGTTTTGGTAGCGGTGGTGGTGGGTTGGGGATGGTGTTGATTGTTGGGGTGAGTGGAACGGTCTCATTGATTTCCAAGGTTTGAGTGGTGAATGGTGCGATTGAGATTCTTGGTCCTTGAGACACTTGAGAAATAGTAGATGTGTTAACCGTTGGGGTTGCTTGGATGGTTGCCATTTGTTATTGTGATATCAATGGCAAGATGGGATGATTTGGTATGATGTTTTTATTCGGCATTATAGGTTGAATTTGAACATTTTTGTGGTTGAGAATCATATTGCCTTGATTTAGGTAACTTTGATTTTGCATGGTGTTACCTTGACTTGAATCAACATATGGAGTTGCCAATATATTGCCAAGATTTTGAACAACATTAGGGGGATTTGAAAGCATATCTATCCCAAAGTTCACCAAGTATGGATTTGAAATGGTCATGTTTGGTAAAGTTGCACTTGGTATGTATGGATTTGGTGGGATAATGTTGTTTGGAAAACTCATGCATTGAGCGTTTGGTTGATAGATTTGCAAATTTGGACTTGGATTTAAATCTATCATTGGGAAAGGTGTTCCAAACTTTAGATTGGGCATACTCACATTCGTATCGTTGAAGTTTGGAGGAGATAATGATGCCATGTTTGAACTGCATAAATGTGAGTTTCGATAATCAGTTGGAATTGTGAGACTTGGATAGTTTGGATGATTTGGATTGCTCATGATGGATGAATCAAGTTTAAATTTCATGTCCCTCTTGTGTTTTGACCTTGTTACGAGAGTGAACCTCTAAGGTGTTTAGGACCAATGATGAGATGAAAGATGAAAGGGGTGAATGATATGGGTGCTTGAACTTCTAGGAACTTTGGATCAATACTAGACTTTAGGAATTGATTCGATTTGATTTTGATTGGGGATAGTTTGACTAAGTGTGTTAAGTCAAACAAGATGATTATGCACTTGCAAACCCTAGGAAGTTGCGTTATCCTAGAGAAAACGTGTACACAAGATGATAATTTGGCTAGGTGTGTTAAGCCAAACAAGGTGATTTTGATTTTCCAAAAGTCTAGCATAAATGATGTTTCCAAGGTTCCAAAAGTTGTTGGTGAGATGGAAATTTGATTGATGTTTGGATGGATGAAGTGATGATTTTGATCCTAGATGACCCTATGAGGACTTACTTACAAGACCAAGGTGGTGAAGAACATGCTTTTTCCTAGAAGTAATTCAAACCAAAAGACCAAAGTTTGCATGAAAACCATATGACCCAAAAGAGAACAAACACATGTGTGGTTCAATTTGTCTTTTATCTTGCTTAGATTTGGTCCTTTTTACCACAAACACTTTCTTGATTTATGCTTTTCAAACTGAATGTCCAATACCCTAATTTTCTTTCATCCCACAAAGTCCATTATGTGGAAATCAAGGAAAAATCAAGGCAAAGGTTACCTAATGTTTAACCTTATCGAAAACAAATAATGATAGAATCCAAGCACTTAGAAACCTCTAAGGATAGAATCCCTAGGGAAAGCAAGAGTGCTTAAATTAGTCAAAAGTATTTTTCTCCTCAAAGGGGTTTGAAATTTGAAGGTCTTGTGAATGTTTGTTTTGCAAAAGTTTTCAAGATCAAGAAATGTATTTCTTCCAAGCACTTTTTACACTCCTAGGATGATGAGGCAATATCTTGTTGGGTTCCCACTTGGATAAATCCAGCTGTGCATATCTTGTGTGAATGGCTAAATGCTTGACCACACTGGCTCGCCTCCACGACACTCACTTATTCGGGTCAACCAAGCATTAGTATCCATGAATCTCCCATGGCATACTTTCCATTTCTAGAACAAGACCGCATGTATAATGTGGGGCGGCTTCAAAGGACATCACCTTTTGCACCAACAAGATAGACAAGGTTTTGGCCTTTTTCGAAACAAGGGGTTATAATTCGGGCATTTCGTTCATGGGGGATTATCCAACATCGACGAGAGTCCATTGCTGTCCATCTTGTCGGAATAATCCTCGTGATATTGGCCTTTGTTCCAATATCCACACTTGTATCCCAAGTGGAAGTCGCTTGGCTTTAGTGTGTTCCCGGTTGGGTCATTCCCTTGGGTGAGTACTTTTTCCCACAAGGTAGGCCCTCTAAGATAAAAAAAAGTGAGCTAACATATCCCGTCATTCACACAACCCTTGTTGAAAAACAAAGGGGAGAACCTCCGCAATATATCGTGCTCACACTCGCATGTTTTGTTCAATTTTAACATACCCAAATTGAAATGTGGAGGCAATATTGTATGCAACTTAGGGTCATCAAAAGGACTTTTGATTCTCAAGATCTTCTTGAAGCGCGAGAGAAGCGCATACGCCATTTTAAATGACACTACTTTGCAAAAAAGTTTGCAAAACACAAAGTACACATGTTCAATTTTAAATTCCTCAAAGTAATGATGAGTTCGTTTTAGAAGCACCAAAATGAAAGGTGAAGTTTGCCTTGTTCAATTTTAGTCCAAATCAAAATCTAGTAAATGTCTAAAATTCTTTTTAGCCCCTTGGCAACTTTAAAAAAAAACAAAGTTTGTTTGTTCTTTTTAGATCCCAATGAAAATTTAGTATTCTAAGGTCAAAGATTTTAACAAGTTCCTTAAAAAGTGTTGAAGAACACTTAAGTGTTTAGAAACACTTTGCACAAAATGGACATGATATAAAAGAAAATTTAAACATTTTTTTAAAGCCCAAAGTAAAATTAGTTTTCCTAAGGCCAAATATTTTAAAAAAATTTCTCAAGAAGTGTTAAAGAACAATTTTAGTGTTTAGAAACACTTTGGGTTTGTGAAGATAACATGATGGTGAACTTCTCCTTTTGCCTCTATCCTGCAAAATAACAGAAAAACAGAGAGTAAAAAAAAAGAAATATAGCAAATCAGGTTAATACTAAAAAAAATTATTCAAATTTTAAAAACCAGACTGATCCCGTGGCAGAGTTTAGCAAGTGCGGTGCTCCTTAACGGGTGCGGTGCTACTTAAAAAACACAGGCGGTGTAATACAGTGCCGCGCGGTCGACTGTATGCGGTGCTCTGAAAAATCGAGAAATTTTTAACTTTTGATCATAGCAGTTTATTTCTTTGAATCAATGCAACAAGTACATTGCTTCAAAGAGGGGCAAAATGTAGACATTGAAAATGTACAAATGTCATTCAACACACTTGATCCTATTTACTAACATCATTTCTTTCTGAATCATACATTTTGTCTCTTAATCATTATTTATCTGATTAAGTCTATCGCCTCCTTTGATTAAATTAATCAATTTAATTTAATTAACCTTACCTTTCTGTTTAATTAAATAATTCATTTTATTTGATTAAATCCCTAAAGTCTTCTTATTAAATTAAATAAATTAAACCTTATTTGATTTCATGTAACATATTCCTCCTTAGTTAAATAAATCAAAATCATTTATTTAATTAATAATTTCCTCTCAATTTGATTTAAACTAATTCATCTATTTAAGTCTAAATTGTCACATCACCTAATTCTTCATTAAATTAATCAAAACATTGATTAAGTTAATCCTTTTCACTAAAATCCTCTAGAGAATGCAAGTTGCACAATAAATCAATTACTTTGATTTATTAAATTGCTTATTTTCACTCAACATGGCATCAAAAGGGAATATTCCCTCAATTTGAATTCAAATTTTAAATGGGCTTGGTCTTTCCAACAAGGCATTCAATGCCTCTTACATGTCCTTGTGCATTGAGCCAAGTGACATTAACTCCATTTCTCTTTCCCTCTCACATGTCACATCCAAAATTCAAATTTGAATCCAATGGCATTTATCATGCACATTGACCAAAATGTGCTCATTCCTCCAATCACATGTGGAAAAGTGGCATAATGCCATTGGATTATCTTTTATCCCACATTGCTTATTTTCACTCATTCTTCCAAGATTGGAATCTATAAATGAGACTCTTCCTCTCATTCAATCATCCACAATTTGAGTAAACTTACTATACTCAACTTTTTTCTCAAGCATATCTAGTTTCATCCATTTCTTCACATTCTTAGCTAGGTTATGTAGATTTTTATCATGAAGCTTGATTGAATCTTCATCAAAGTGGATCACTCATCAAATCATCAACATTTGCAACTAAGGAGTTGGGAAAGGGCTAATTGCAACATCTCATTGACACCAATTCCCCCATGGGATCATAATGCTATTTGCTTAATTAGGATTTATTTCATTGTTTTCTTCATTTCCTAATTTAAGTTTTAGATAGATGACTTTATGGGGAATCCCTCATTGTTTACATGCATTTTGTTCTAACACTTACAATGTTTGACTTCTTTGTGCATTTGCAGGTTTAGGGGTTCACATTTCCAAGGCAATGTTAATTTAAAATATGAATTAAAAATGTTATATATATATTTGGCATTATATTAAATATAATCTATTATAGTTTTATTTACCTTATTTAAATATATGTATATATGTATATAATATTTAAATATTACTATAGATATATCTATATATTTTATTCTAGGTAAAACTATAATAACGTTTATATTTAAATATAATATTAAATATATATATAATCACATTCAAATATATCTATACATATTTGTATTTAATTATTCAAATACGTGTATTACAGGCCAGTCAGCGTAACCTTAATACACGTATTTGTACAAACATGTATATATACGTTTAACTGTAAATTTCAAGCATCAATATAACTTTATAACAACATTATAACTAGTGTGCATATTTTTATAGGTGTGTCAGCCATGTATATGTATCCGTATGTATGTCATGTCGACACATGTGTATGGCATAATAATTGCCCATCATACATATGTATCGACATGTCATGCATGTTGTTACGTACATATGAGTGGTACATGTATACGCATATACATCCTATTTATACCACACTTATCAGTTCATATTTCACATTCAAGGTTCACAAAACAGTAAGTCAGTCAACAAGTAACACCACTCATAAAGTATAAAGAAGTAATCCAAAACTCCTAAGCCTAAGGATGACTTATTAAGACCACTCAATCTGACTCAGTTCCCATAACCCTTAGTGAAGTGCGTGTATGCTCATATGATCAACTTTACCGGTTACTCGACCAAGCCCCTCTCTCGAGTGATGTCTCCCCTCCGCCTGGAGGAATAGTTCTTGTTCCCGCAACCATAGACATATAATCTCGGCAATTACTTGTTCATAACATCAACAGTATACAAAACATCTTAAGTTTGAATATTCATAATTTAATTCTATGCATGCAACCTAACATCAATAGAAGTATCAACCAAATGAGGCACACATTTAAATAGAACTTATTCATTTTGATAAAAAACATGTTTTATTCATCACAAAGATTCAAACATTACACTCAATTGCCCTATGCAATAGTAGCTATACAATCGGGGTGTAACAATTTCCCATTTAGCTAATTTAAGATTTAATTCAATTTCTGAATTTAAAAATCCACTCATTTCATAATTTCAATATTAAAAAGAATTTAATTTATAAAACACTTTATTTATTTAAATTTAATCTAATTTCGAAATAAAATCTATTGCATTTAAATTTTGAAATTTCAAACTTATTATTTCCAAATAATAATAAAATATTTAAACAATCAATCTAATCATTTTAATTTAAGTCAATTTCATCAAATTTAACTAAATCATCATTTAAATCACATGCATTTTTGCAATTTGAAGCATTAAATTAATACTTAATTTTCAAAACTTTCAAACAAGATAGCACAAAATGCATAAAAAAAAAAATCTATATGTGAGTGTGTGAGATCTCATCTATTCATAAACGTCAATCGGCTAAACAACTCTAGCTAATCGTTGTTCTCACCTTCCATCACATTCACATGTTCTTGCGTTCACTTGCACTTGATTTATCATCAGTAATGACAAACCCCGAAATAAATATAAATACAATTCAAATCATAATAATTCCATTTCAATTTCAATTTAACTATCTTAAATAATCATTTAGTTTCCATTTAATATTGACATAATGATTGATACTTGCATTAAATAAGTCAATGAAATCCAAACGTGACATTTATGCCCTTTCTAATCACATAAACACACCTCTCTCTATTGTGTTGCATTTATTGCATGCACAACATCTAGCTATTACACATTATAATGGGTCTCTCTTGTAGGAGGTTGAATTACTTGTTAACAACTTATCCCAAACTTGGATAACTTCTATGATGATTATTACATACCATTTTGGGCTTCTACATCTTCATGCACCCATGATATATATCTTTCTATGGATTCCTCTAAAGATTTCAAATAAAACTACTCCAAATAGCATAAAATGAACTGAGTCATCTTACCTTCAATACCTTCTAAATGGAAGCATCCAATTGTATAAGTAGTACAAATTTTTGATTCTCTCACTCCTCTCCTTTATCCAACATTGTACTCACAAATTTTTTATACATGACTACCTTTTATTTCACTTCATGTGAGTGAGAATATATGCTCGACCATAATTTGGTCTGCACACTCCAGTGTCAATGTAGAAATCCTTATCTTTCTAAGTATCAATGTGATCAAATGTAAGAAAAAACAAGGACACAATGAACAATATCCCTCGATATTGCATTACTCACTTTTTTTGTTGTCCTTCCTTCCAATGTGCAATCAATGGCATATAAAGCAGATGCAGTTCCTCCTACGCAACCTTATACAACACGTTCCATATATACTTTTCTTATGTAGCAATTGATGATTGTATTAACAAACCTTCTTCATTGCAGGTTCTTCAAACTGGAACAAAATGTGCCAACAAAATAGTATTCTTTTCATGTCCAACAATGAACTTCTTCTCATGCCATGATAGGCACAAAAGAATCATATCACTATCATCACAGGTCTACGTCATGCCTTTTTTTTCTCTAGAATCCAAACGCACAAGCACAAGGATTTCGTGGAGCTCTGATACCATATGAAGGTGAATGTAATTGACTTGATGTTTTATTGATGAT
Source organism: Sequoiadendron giganteum (assembly GCA_007115665.2). Lineage (NCBI taxonomy): Eukaryota > Viridiplantae > Streptophyta > Pinopsida > Cupressales > Cupressaceae > Sequoiadendron > Sequoiadendron giganteum. The sequence continues at coordinate 803,785,371 of CM021102.1, forward strand.
TGAGATACATTTAAAGGAGGTGGAAATGGTTGATGAGAAATGAGGTTGAGAAACAATTAACATGGAAGAAATTATAAATGGTTGAATTGTGAACTACATACAACCACCATACAATATAATATGCCAAACAAAATTATAGTTCATATTAAAAAATACTTCTAAAATTTTAAGATTTTTTAATAATTTATATTTAAAAATAGAAACATGCCAAAGAATTTTGATACGAGAGGGATTAGCTCAAAAAAATTCACAGGAGATCTATGTCAAGGTAAATAATTTTCTTTTAAACATTTATGTTTTTTAAGAAATTCTAGAAAAAAAAAATTGATAAGAGAGGTGCATTGGACATCTAAGTTAGTCTATCTTGATATAATCAATATAATGTATTTATTTATTTATGTTCTTGGGTTCTGTAAGATAGGTGGTAGTGATTTTATAGTACTTACAAAAAGTTTTTATAAAAGTATCTGAATTTTATATCTATTATGTTATTAGTTGGTATACATAGTTAAAACTAGAAAACACTCATATTATTGTTATTATATTGTTCACATTAGAATCTTTCTTTTGAAGCAGTCCATGCATAGACTATTATGAGTAGTGTACTGTAATGAAATCCAAACCCCTAGCATAAATAAGTTAATGAAATCTGCAGTTTTTAACTATTGTAGATTTAATTTTTTAGTGTATTGATCTAATCTTTATTAAAAAAAATGTGAAAAAAAGATAAAATAATACTCTTTTTATGAGTTTATCATAAAAAGAGTATGTAAAAAATAATACTCTTTAATATTGTCTAAAATAAAATAATAAACATAAACATAAATATAAATTAAATGATTTTATAAATAACAATAATTTTTTTATGTTCAATAAAACTATAAACTTGTTTGTAACATTTTTAAACAATTAAACACAATAGTTTTTTAATTAAATCAATATCACATTTTAATAATACATTATAATAATAAAAAAACTTCTAAAACTATATTATTTTTTTATAATTCATATTTAAAAAATACTTTTAAAAAATTAAGATTTTTTTAATAATTTAAATTTAAAAAATATTCATGTGAAATAAAGCATTCAAAAAGAAATAATAATAATAATAATAACATAATTTCTTAAAAAATAAAAATATCAAAATTAAATTAATTTAGAATGTTTTGTGTTTAATAATTTAAATATTATCTAATAATTTATACCAAATATGCTTAAATATTTTTGAATAGTTTATATTCAATATTTTATTTAAATAGGCAACATTGTTAAATAAAATATGTGCTCTGAACTAAACATCTCAAAATTGTAAAAAATAGAAGGAAAGACATTCTTCTCAAGTATTAGTCTCATTTTCTACCCTAAATATGAAACATAATTCTTTTTTTTGGTCTACTAGATCAATTTATTGCTTTTTAAAAATAAAGAGGAGTTTGCTAAAAGTGGCATAATAAAAAATGAATCCGAAAATATGGACAAGTAAAACTAAAGAAGCTCTAGCAATAGATATAGAGCTTGCTCAAGAATTTTGTCATCAATAATTCACTCCCATTCACCTGACCATTGCTCTTATATAAGATGCTTTTGTGCTACTAAAATAAGGGATTTCATCTACTACTAGTGGGTTTTAATCAGTGGAATGTGTTAAGAGAGTCTAGTGCCACTACCTAAAAAATATGTCACCTCAAGACCCTCTTGTGAAAAATAGTCATTTGAATGTTGCTCTAAATCAATGTATTGAGTGCACTCAATCTACACAAAGGAACAAAGGAGACATACTTTTGGTCGTAGATCATTTTATACTTGGATTGTCAGTGATTCACAAATTATGTACATCTTTAAAGAAATAGAGGTGAGTGCATTAACAATTATATCTGAAGTTGAGAAGCTATGAGAGTAGAAGAACAAGGTGGGGACCTCTAAAGTTAAGAAGTTATGGGAGCAGATCAAGAAGGTGGAGACCGCTTTTGGTGATACTAATTTTTGACATCTGAAGATCTATGGTTGAGATCTCATGGAAGTGGTTGGAAAACTTGACCTAGTTATTAGCAAAGATGGAGATCTTAGAGTAGGAAAGACTACATTTGTAGAAGGATTAGAAAAAAACAATCACAATAGATGTGCCAAGGTAAATTGTTTTCTTTTAAAATTTTACTTATTTTTAAAAATTCTCGAAAAAGGAATAGGTTTGATAAGAGAAGCACATTAGACATTTAGGTCAGTGTTTTTCAATATAATCAATATAATATATTTTTTATTTATGTTTTCGGGGTTCCTTGTAAGATAGGTTGTAGTTAGTTTACAGTAGTATTTATAGAAGGTTTTTGTTGAATTATCTGAATTTTACAGATGGTTTTTGTAGAAATTTTCTGAATTTTATATATGTTATGTTATTAATAGGTATACATACTTAAAATAATAAACACTCATACTACTGTTACATTATTGTTCGTATTAGAATATTTCTTTCAAAGTAGTCCATGCATTGACTATTATGTGTAGTACATTGTACTGATCTTAGGGTTTAACTATGGAATGAACTTTTCAATAAATAAGTTAACCACTATACAAATGCAATCCAAAATCTTAGCATAAATAATTTTATCAAATTTGCACTAGTTAATTACTACAAATTTAATTTTTTTAGTGCATTGATCTAACTTTTATATAAAATAATAATAAAAAAAAAATCAAACCTAACACATTGTCCAATCAACATGATAAACTCATAAAAAGAGTGTAAAATTAATAGACTTTTTAAGATTGTCTAAAATAAAATAATAAACATAAATATAAATTAAATGATTTTATAAATAACAATATTTTTTTGTTCAAAAATATTATAAAAAAAAATTAAAAACATTTTTAAATAATTAAACACAATAAATTTTAAAATAAATCAATGTCACATTTTAATAATAAAATATACTTCTAAAACTATAATATTTTTTTATAATTCATATTTAAAAAATACTTATAAAATTTTATTTTTTTAAATAATTTATGGTTGAGATCTCGTGGAAGTGGCTCAAAATTTTGTGTTGGAGGATGAAGAACAATTCCATGTTAATTGGAGAGCTTGGAGTTTGAAAAATTGTAGTTGTAGAGGAATTAGATTAAAAAAAAATTATTATTTATTTTTAACAATTTTTGAAAAAGGAACTGGTTTTATAAGAGAGGTGCATTGGACATTTAAGCTAGTAGTTTTTTAATATAATCAATATAATGTGTTTTTTTAATTTATGTTTTGAGGTTTCTTGTAAGATAGATGGTAGTGAGTTTATAGTAGTATTTATAGAAGGTTTTTGCAGAATTTTACATTTGTTATGTTATTAATAGGTATACATAGTTAAAAATAAAACATTTATACTATTTTTATATTATTGTTCACATTTTGATCTTTCCTTTGAAGTAGTCAATGCAGAAACTATTGTTCTTAGTATACTATAATGACTTTAAGGTTAAACTACAGAATGAACTTTCAAATAAATAAGTTAACCACTCTACAAATGCAATCCAAAACCTTAACATAGATAAGTTTGTCAAAATTACACTGGTAAACTACTACAAATTTAATTTTTTTAGTGCATTGATCTAACCTTTATATTAAAAACTAAAACTAAAAATTAAAATAATAAAATAATAAAAAAACCACTTAACACATTGTCCAATTAACATGATAAACTCATAAAAAGAATATGTAAAAAACAATAGACTCTTTAAAATTGTGAAATAGAATAATAAACATAAATATTAATTATATGATTTTATAAATAAATAAATGAATGTTCAAGAAAGTAATAAACTTTTTTTTACATTTTTAAATAATTAAACACAATAATGTTTTGAATAAATCAATATCATATTTTAATAATAAATAATAATAATAATAAATACTTTTAAAACTATATAATATTTTTTATAATTCATATTTAAAAATACTTATAAAATTTTAAGATTATTTTATAATTTATATTTTTTTAAATAAACATGCCAAACAATTTTCGAAGAAGAGGGATTAGTTCAAAAACATTCATAGGAGATGTGCTCGGGTAAATAGTTTTCTTTTAAACATTTACCTTTTTTAAGAAATTCTAGAAAAAATAACACGTTTGATAAGAGAGGTGTATTGGATATTTAGGTTAGTCTATCTTAATATAATCAATATAATGATTTTTTTATTTAGGTTCTTGGGTTCCTTGTAAGATATGTGGTAGTGAGTTTATAGTAGTATTTATAGAAGGTTTTTGCAGTTCATTATCTAAATTTTATATCTATTATGTTATTAGTTGGTATACATAGTTAAAACTAACAACATTCATACTATTATTATGTTATTGTTCACATTACAATCTTTCTTTTGAAGCAGTCCATGCATAGGTTATTTTGTGTAGTATGTTATGACCTTAGGGTTTAACTATGGAATGAATTTTCAAATAAATAAGTTAACCACTTTACAAATGTAATCCAAAACCCTAACATAAATAAGTTAATCAAATCTGCATTGTTAATTACTGTAGATTTAATTTTTTTAGTGTATTGATCTAATCTTTATTAAAAAAAGGTGAGAAAAAACCTTAAACATTGTCCAATTAAAATGATAAACTCATAAAAAGAGTATGTAAAAAATAATAGACTCTTTAATATTGTCTAAAATAAAATAATAAACATAAACATAAATATAAATTAAATGATTTTATAAATAATAATATTTTTTATGTTCCATAAAGTTATAAACTTGTTTTTAACATTTTTAAATAATTAAACACAATAATTTTTTAAACAAATCAATGTCACATTTTAATAATACATTATAATAATATAAAATACTTATAAAACTATAATAATTTTTTATAATTCATATTTATAAAATTTTAAGATTTTTTTAATAATTCAAACTAAAAAATATTCATGGGAAATAAAACATTCATGATACAAATAAATAAAAATATTAATAACATAATTAAAAACAAAAAAAAAATCAAAACTAAAATAATTTAGTATATTTTGTGTTTAATAATGAAATATTTTTTAATAATTTATATTGAATGTGTCTAAATATTTTTGAAAAGTTTATATTCAGTATGTTATTTAAATAAGCATTGTTGTTAAAAGAAATATGTGCTTTAAGCTAAACTTGCAAATGAATAGGCGTCAGAAAGATGATTTCGAGCCCTATCCGATGGTGGAGGTCCGAGTTTTTTATTTTTCAGTTTTGATTATTTTTTCGCTAGTAGAAGACAAAACATGATTTTTACACTCCGGGGGCGTAACTTTTACGTTTGGACTTTGTTTTGTTCAAACAAATAGGCGTGGGAAAGGTATTTCAGTGCTCTTTCTAGATCTATAGATGCTTTGATCAGAAAATTTACCAAGTAAATTTTATTCAGCTTTGTGTGTTTTTACACTTTGCTTAATTATTTGGACACTCTGGCACCTACATGGGATTTTTTTGCGTTGGATGGGTTATGTTGATATGATTTATCGTTGTTGAGAGCTTCAATATCTAATTTTTTTATTTGAGTGAGTATCATGGGTTTTTCTACTCACCCTTATCTGATCAAGTTGTATAAGGGAAACTATGAGTCTTGGCATCATGGAAAACATGCCAAACAATTTTTGGAGAAGAGGGATTCGTTCAAAACAATTCATAGGAGATGTGCCCAAAGTTTTCTTTTAAACATTTACCTTTTTAAAAAAATCTAGAAAAAATAACACGTTTGATAAGAGAGGTGCATTGGATATTTAGGTTAGTCTATCTTAATATAATCAATATAATGATTTTTTTTATTTAGTTTCTTGGGTTCCTTGTAAGATATGTGGTAGTGAGTTTATAGTAGTATTTATAGAAGGTTTTTGCAGTTCATTATCTAAATTTTATATCTATTATGTTATTAGTTGGTATACATAGTTAAAAATAGCAACACTCATACTATTATTATGTTATTGTTCACATTAGAATCTTTCTTTTGAAGTAGTCCATGCATAGGTTATTTTGTGTAGTATATTATTATGACCTTAGGGTTTAACTATGGAATGAATTTTCAAATAAATAAGTTAACCACTTTACAAATGTAATCCAAAACCCTAACATAAATAAGTTAATCAAATCTGCATTGTTAATTACTATAGATTTGATTTTTTTAGTGTATTGATCTAATCTTTATCAAAAAAAAGAGACAAAAAACCTTAAACATTGTCCAATTAAAATGATAAACTCATAAAAAGAGTATGTAAAACATAATAGACTCTTTAATATTGTCTAAAATAGAATAATAAACATAAACATACATATAAATTAACTGATTTTATAAATAATAATATTTTTTTATGTTCGATAAAGTTATAAACTTGTTTTTAACATTTTTAAATAATTAAGCACAATAATTTTTTAAACAAATCAATGTCACATTTTAATAATACATTATAATAATATAAAATACTTATAAAACTATAATATATTTTTATAATTCATATTTATAAAATTTTAAGATTTTTTTAATAATTCAAATTAAAATATATTAATGGGAAATAAAAAATTCATGATACAAACAAATAAAAATATTAATAACATAATTTCTTAAAACAAAAAAAAAATCAAAACTAAAATAATTTAGTATATTTTGTGTTTAATTTAGTAGCACCATCAACATGGGTATTATTAAGTTGATTCCTAAGGATGGGGACAAAGCTCTCATTAAAAATTGGAGACCTATCACTCTCCTTAAGCCAAGATCCTGGCTCTGAGACTTGAGAATATCCTGCACAAATTTTTTTGTTCTACCCAAACTGGTTTCATTAAAGGAAGGTATATTCTTGAGAATCTGATCACCAGTTGAGAAGCCATGAATTGGGCCAATTACTCTTAGCAAAATTTTGCTATGTTTCTTCTGGATTTCGAAAAGGCCTATGACAGGGTGGAATGGAGCTTTATCTCCATGATGCTTGAGGCTTTTGGATTTCCTACTATTTTCTGCAATTCTGTTAATATGTTGCTCAATGATGCTTTTTCCCAGGTTGATGTTAATGGCTCCCTTTCAGACTCCTCCCCCCTTGGTAGATCCATCAGGCAAGGTTACCACTTGGCCCCTGCCCTCTTTTTTATTGCCTCTGATGCCCTATATTACATTCTTAGAGATAACTCAATCTCCCCTACTGTCAGGGGCATATCTCTCCCTAATAATGAAGAGCTTATAAACTACCAATTTTCAGATGATATTGCTATTTTCTTTGAAGCCATTGCTGACAACTTTGAAGCTCTGCAAAACAAACTTAGTCTTTTTTGCACTATTTTTGGCGCTCATTTATCCCACTCCAAATCTATATGTCTTGGATGGGATGAGCAGCCCCCTAACTGGTTTAAAAACTATGTTTTTCAATGGGGAGGTCCACATAAAATTGTGAGATATCTGGGCATACCTTTTTTTATTGAACCCTCCCTTAAGGATATGTGGTCTTGGGTTAAAAGATAAAATCACTAAGAAGTTGAATAAGTGGCACAACAAATCTTTATCCTTGGCTGGCAGAGTTAAAGTCTGCTAAAAAATTCTTTCTTCCTACAATATCTACTATTCCTCAGCTTGGATGTTCAGTAATTACCAAATCTTGGAAATACAAAAGGCCGTTAGAAACTTTCTTTGGTCTGATGGTAAATAAAATAGAAAGATGCATGTTGTTAAATGGGATTGGTGTCATACTGATAAGCTCCTTGGGGGCTTTGGCTTGAAGGATCTTAAACTCCAAGGGATTGCCCTTGCCGCCAAGTGTATTTTTCACTCTATGGATGGTAATGATCCATGGAAGATCCTTGTTAGGAACAATATAGAAAGGGGATTCCCCAAAAATGAAAAATCTTGGAAGAATCTACCTTTTAATGATCTGATTATTGGCAACTTTCCTATTGTTGTACAAGGATTTGTTGTCTTTAGATCCATATGGAAAGCTTGGAATCATGTCAAGAAATATATTACTAACAAGGCCTTCCACGATGATAATCAACTATATGGTGAAAGGTCCATCTGGTGGAACTTGCACTTCTCTGGCAAACCCCTCACCCTCTCCCAAGGTTGCTCTGCTAGATACTGGTCTAATATGGGCATTTCTCAACTGGCTGACCTCTTTGAGCATGACAGGATAATCAATTGGGATGATCTTAGAAGCAATTTTGTTATCCGGCCTCCCAAAAGAAAACTTATAATATGATTCTTAAAGCTACCAAGGACTTACCTACTACTTGTCATGTGGACTCTCAGAGATATTTAAACTGTAAATGGCTAGATGGGACCATTATATCCAAAATCAAAGCTAAAAACATTTACAATGTGATTGGATATAATGATGCCATCATTGACCATGCCAATTATGTTTGGTACTCCACCCTTGACATCTGCTCTTGGAAGAAATATTTTGATATATTGTGGAAAGGCTCTATTGAGCCTAAGATAAAATGTTTTAAATGGTTGTTGGTTCTTGACAGACTCTGAATTAGAAAAGATAACCCTGCGGCTGATTACTGTAACTTGTGCAGACTACCTAAGTCTGGTAGACACATTCTCTTTGACTGTATTTTTTCTAAGGAAATTTGGCATATGTTTGGTATCAATTATCCTATAAATATTAATATTCTTGAAATTAGTACTGGGCATATTGATGGGCTAAAAAAAGATACTAATATGTTTTGGAACATTCTCTCTTCTAATATTTTATGGCAGATTTGGAAATGTAGAAACAAGGAAAGGTATCAAAACAACCCTAGAGTTCTTACTCAGTCTTTTTGAAAACTCACATATTTTAAAATCTTCTTGCAGGTTCATACTACTATGTTGATTGATAAGGAAAAGCTCAAAAGGTTCCTAAAGATGGGATATGCCACTTTCTTCGTCTTTGAGATGAAGGATGGATATGAATGGAGGGAGAATATGGATAACCTGCAGATGTTTGAGAGGACTTGCAAGAAGCTTAACCAGGAGGTTAAGAAAAACAAAAACTCCAAAAAAGGACCAAATCCTTATGTTTGCACAAATCCAGGAGAAGAAAAACGTTGTGTGGATGGAGGGATCTATCGGGTGGACTGCCTGGGTAGACACCCATGATGATATCTTACACTAGTCTTTTGGTTTCCTTCTTGTATCTATGTATAGGACTATTTGATATGTAGATATTGTGATACTCTTGATGTGAGGCTTGGCCTCTTATTCTTATACATTTTGATGTAACTGGTTATCTTTTTGTGACCCCCTTATATATAATACAAAAAAAAAAAATTTCTAATAATTTATATTGAATGTGCCTAAATATTTTTGAAAAGTTTATATTCAGTATGTTATTTAAATAGGCATTGTTGTTAAAAGAAATATGTGCTTTGAACTAAACATCTCAAAGTTGTAGAAAATAGAAGAAAATACATTCTTCTCAAGTATCGGTCTCATCTTTTTGTTAGAGAAATAAGTTATTTCCCTTAATTAATTTAATCATATTGGTTAATTAATTAAGTCACTTATCACTTTTGTTTTACTTAAGCTAAATTTAGGCACATTAATAATTAATTATTAAGTGTGCACACTAGGGTTTCATTTTAGGGTTTGATCTCATTGTAATTATTCATTTTGTTAATGCATTTAATCTTGAGGCTTGTAGAACACCTTTTCTTTTCGTTTTTGTATTTCTTTCTCATGACAGGTTATTTGCATGCAAGTGATTTTTGAGTTCAGTGAAGTTGAATTTCTCAACTTCTACATGGTACCAGAGCATCAAACCTGCTACTTCATGTTCATCTTTGACGGATTCATAGAGCTTCAAGGGTTTGGGGTTTATCTTTCTTGATCTAGGGCATACCTATTTGATCGAAGCCTTTTGGGTCCAAACGAACCTCGCCATTTAGTTCGCAATGTCTCAAAACCCTAGAAACGACTATTCATTTGTCTATTTTGGACCAAGTTGGTTTCAGAGGCAAAAAAAATTTAGCCCCAAGGTCGTACGACTCTAGGGCACACCTCCCAAGGTGAGAAATTCAAAAAAATAAAAATAAATTAAAAAAGCACTTAAATGAGGCGTTGCCCATGTATTTTGAGGGCACCGCCCAACAACCACCCTCCCATCGTCAAGTCGCCACCTCCGTCGATCGGCCTCCCACCCGCCCAGCCTCCATCAGCCTGCCATCGATGCACCACCACCATGCCACCGGACCGAAGCTGCCCTGAGCAGCACCATCGCCTAGCTGCCAGGGAGCCACCAGGGCTCTATTTGAAACTCTTTTTGACCTCTTTCAATAAATTGGGTGTAAAATGGGCATTTTAGCTCTATTGTTTGCAAATGAATAGGCGTCAGAAAGATGATTTTGAGCCCTATCCAATGGTGGAGGTCTAAGTTTTTTATTTTTCAGTTTTGATTCCTTTTTCGCTAGTAGAAGACAAAAAATGTTTTTACACTCTGGGGGGCGTAACTTTTGTGTTTGGACTCCGTTTTGTACAAACGAATAGGCATGGGAAAGGTATTTCAGTGCTCTTTCCAGATCTATAGATGGTTTGATTAGAAATTTTACCAAGTAAATTTTATTCAGCTTTTTTTGTTTTTACACTTTGCTTAATTACTTGGACGTTCTGGCACCTACATGGGATTGTTTGCATTGAATGGGTTATGTTGATATGATTTATCGTTGTTGAGACTTTCAATATCTGAATTTTTTATTTGAGTGAGTATCATGGGTTTTTCTAATCACCCTTATCTGATCAAGTTGTATAAGGGAAACTATGAGTCTTGGCATCATGGCATCCTGACACGTCTCAGGTGGCTTGGTATTTTGCCTCATTTGTATGGACTCATACCTACACTAGACACATCGAAGATTTTATCAACATGGGTTATTATTCAAGACCATATTGTAGGGGTTATTGGTTGTAGTGTTGATTTTGGGACTTTGTGTGCTTTATCTGACATTTTCTATCCTCGCAGACTTTGGCAAAGTATTTGGGCGATTTTGGGAGACTCTAATATCCCTCCATTCCTAGAGGATCCTGCTGTAGATTGTCTCATCCCTCTTGCAGATGTAGATTTCAGACCCTATGATAATCGTACTCTAGAGGAGTTTGAGTATATCACAGGCCTTGCATATGTTGATGGTTCAAGGACTTGTATTCATGTTCTGACTCTTCAGATTGAGACTTCATCAGCCTCTCCTGTTGTTCCTGATTCAGTGCAGCAGGGCATCATTCATCTTCCAGACATAGCTACTATGGACTCTTATGTTGCAGACATATTTCTTATTTTTGGAGTCCTATATTGCAGATTTGGAGGATTATATTGAGGAAATTCATCTCCTCTTTGTTGACAGCCACATCATTGTTGTTGGCCCATCATGTTCATAATCTTTGGAGCATGTCCTTCATCAGTCTTCACAAGTTTCAGGATTGGCATTTTCTCTTTCCGACTTGAGGATGCTTGAGCAATTTTCATAGACACCTGCCATTTGGATTTGGATTCCAAATTCACCCATGTTTTTGGATTGGCTTCACATTTCATTAAGTGGACTATTTCTTCTTAAGGGGAGAAATGTTGTTTGCATGCAATGGAACATATTTTTCTTCAGATGTTTTCCAGTGATACAAGAGCTATTTCTTTGTGGGGGGATTCATATCCTCTTTCTCTCTCTCCTATGGGGGGAACATATTGTGTATTTATGTGATAGAAGCAGTTCTTAGGGGGGTCATGTTGATTCCTCCTTCTATCTCTCTTCTTCTTTCACTCTTGTATTTCCATCTCTTTTTAGAGAGGAGTTTTTCCCACTAGGTTTTCTCCTTTACTCCACTTTATAGAGATTTGGTTGTGATTGGGTACCTCATCAAGCCTAGTTGTCGGGACCCAAGTTTATTTTCTAGCTTGTAGTTGCATTGCTTTCATGCATCTTTTCCTAGTGTTTTAGCTACTTCCTAAGTTCATTTTAAGGGGGGTGTTAGAGTACTAAGTTATTTCCCTTAATTAATTTAATCATATTGGTTAATTAATTAAGTCACTTATCACTTTAGTTTTACTTAAGCTAAACATAGGCACATTAATAATTAATTATTTATTAATTATTAAGTATGCACACTAGGGTTTCATTTTAGGGTTTGATCTCCTTTCTTAAGTATTGATCTCATTGTCATTATTCATTGTGTTAATGCATTTCATCTTGAGGCTTGCAGGGCACCTTTTCTTTTTTCTTTGTATTTCTTTCTCGTGATTGGTTATTTGCATGGAGGTGATTTCTAGGTTCTATGAAGTTGGATTTCTCAACTTCTTCACTTTTTCCCTAAATAAAAAACATAATTCTCTTTTTTCTACTATGTCAAATTATTGCTTTTTAAAAATAAAACAAGAGCTTGTTGAAAGTGGCATAATCAAAAATTAATCTGAAATTTGTACAAGTAAAAGATTCATTTGTACAAGTAAAACTAATGAATCTCTAGTAGTAGGTGTAGAGCTTGCTCAAGAATTCCATCCTAAAAAATTTAGTCCCATTCACTTGGCCATTACTCTTATAGAGGATGCTTTTAGGCTACTAAAACAAGCGATTTCATCTACTGCTAGAGGGATTCAATCAGTGGAATATATTAAGAGATTTTTGTGCCAGTACCTAAAAAACATGTCGCTCTGAGACCCTCCTGTGAAAGATAATCCTATGAATGCTACTCCAAATTATTGCATCGAGCACACTCGACCTGCACAAAGGAATAAAGGAGACATAATTTTGATTGTAGATAATCTTATACTTGGATCATTCCATGATTCACATATTTTGGACATCTTTAAAAAAATAGACATGGGTGCTTTGACGATTATATCTGATGTTGAGAAGTTGTGGAAGTAGAACAACAAGATGGAGACCTCTGATGTTGAGAAGTTTCAAGAGCATGAAAAAAGGTGGAGATCTCTTTTGGTGATACCAATTTTTGAAACCTAAAGATCTATGGTTGAGATCTCATAAAAGTGTCTAGAAAACTTGACCTAGTTATTGGCAGAAATGGAGATATAAAAAAAATCATCAGAATTTTGTGTCAAAGGATGAAGAACAATACCATGCTAAATGGAGAGATTGGATTTGGAAAATTTGTATTTGTAGATGGATTAGAACAAAAAAATCATAGATGTGCAAAGGTAAATTGTTTTCTTTTAAAAAATTACTTATTTTTAGCAATTCTCGAAAAAGGAACAGGTTTTATAAGACACACATTAGACATTTAGGTTAGTGTTTTTTATATAATCAATATAATATGTTTTTTAATTTATGTTCTTGGGGTTCATTGTAAGATAGGGGGTAGTGATTTTACAATAGTACTTATAGAAGGATTTTGCAAAACTATCTGAAATTTACATTTGTTATGTCTTTTTTTTTGGATAAAAAATGTTACAAACCTAGTTCAAAAGAGCATACTGACAGGAAAGAACCGGGAAGCAAACCTTCAGTTATAGCTTAATTCAGATCTTATTTACACTACAAGAGCATCCCCCAAATGTGAGGAGACTTACATACAGAACAATTTAGGAAGAGGGCACAAAAGCCCAACATATAGAAAAATTTTAGAGGAGTGCTTGAAAACTTTAGTCATAAGAAAGAGACCTGAAAAATTTCCAACTGCAACCAACCCCCAAAATAGAACCAAAATTAACCACAAAGTCCTGGGAACTGCCAAACCGTGAAAAAATCTGATTTCATCTTTTATTCCAAGAAGTCTTGCAAGATTTAAAAGATACCAAAAAGAGCCATAACCTTCTTTTTTATGTTAGTACCGATAAAAAAATACAACAAAACTTGTATTTTTTTGGCCTTTCCTAGCTTAGGAGATTAACATTTTTGCACAATTAGCTTGAGATCTCATTACACAATAAAAGAAAATTAAACAAACATCTTCAAATGAAAATTGAAATTTTGTAATCAAACCCATTCATATGCAAATTGAAATTAGCTCCTTGCCACGAGGGATGAGGGAAAAATCTCAAGGGATCATCCAAAGTTTTAATGATTTTCCAGAGGAGGAATTTCATCTTCACTAAATTCCTTATAAACAATTCGGTTGTCAATCACTTTATTGGCTAGGTAGTCAGCTATAGTATTTTCTTCTATATAAAAATGTTTGACCACGTAAGAGCTCAATAAATTTAACTGAAGTATAACTCTTTCTAGAAAATATTGGAGTTGCCAAATATGTGTTCTTCTGTTCATAATTGTGTGAAAAATTACCATTGAGTCACCTTCAATGATAATATTTGTTATACCCAAAGAAGTGGCTAAGTCTAATCCTAGACTAAGAGCCTCAAGTTTAGCTCGATTATTGGTGCCAACAAAAAAAATTTGCAAGCAAATTTTAACACTTTTGCGTTTGTGTCTAAAAGCACGACACCTATTCTAGATTTCACTGGATTGCCTCTAGAGGCACCACCATAATTCAGTTTGAATTTTTTTTCAGAGGGGGCAACCATTCTGCATTCCTTCTCAATTGTAGTTTATCAACCTTGTTTGTAAACAAGCCGTGAGAAGGCAAGGATTTTATTTGTGGCCATGTTTTAAGGATATAACAGTCCCAATTTGAGAAACATTTTAAATTTGTGATTTTCTTAAATATTTAAGATTTAACTACCTCAAAGATTTATTTCTCTATTTTAGATTGCACATCCTCCAAGGTTGAGGCCTTATTCTTAAATATTCTATTATTTCTCTCAAGCCATATATTCCATAAAAGCAAAGATGGAGAGACAGTCCATAAACTAGCAAAACATGAATCCTGAAAAGGAGAAGGCCAAGCTTTAAATTGAGCAATTAGAGATAGGAAAACCATCAAGGACCAATTAATTTTACTAAACAATCAATACCAGGAATTTGAGGAGAAGGGAAAATGTAGAAACAAACGACTTGTAGATTCTATGAAATATCCATAGAAGACATAAGGGAATGCTACCACTAAACCAAGTTTTTCTAATCTAGTACCAATTAGGACCCTATCATGAACAACAACCCATGCAAAAGCACCTGCCTTCGGAAGACAAGCTTCCCCACAAAATATTTTAGCAAGTAAATCTAACTTAATAAGAGGATCCAATAAGGATTTATATCCATCTTTCACTATATAATTTCCCAATATAAATTTTGTCCATATGAGCACATCCTCTTTATAAGCCATTTTCAGGTGATTCGATATATCCAAAGATTCAACTGATTTCCAAGAGATGTGGAGGATAGCATTTGAGTATTCAATAATGAAATAATCAACTACGTACACACCCCAATGGCTTTTAAGTGTTTTCATCAGATTTCCCCAATCTCGAGTCTATGATAAAACAGGGTATCCATTCCAGGCATCATCCCAAAACTTAGCCTTCATTCCATTATGTATCAACCAAGAAATGTGGATAAGGATTATTGAACGATGAGATGAGATAAAATTCCATATTGCTGAGCCATTGGGGAGAGAAGTAGTAGTAAAGATACTCTCTCTAGGATGAGAGTTTAAATTTTTTGCAAACATTATTCTCCCCCATCTTGATTATGGATCTTGATATAGCTTCCAGACTAACTTAACCCCTAGGGCAAGGTTTTCTTTATCTAAAACTCTTATGCTTGTGCCACCCAATTCCTTAGGAAGACACACCTTATCCCAGGAAATTAAGGGAATCTTAGCACAACCACCAACATTGTCATTCCATAAAAATGATCTCAAGACTATTTTTAGATGGTTTAAAGTAAGCTTAGGTTTTTCAAAACAGACATCGGGTATATAGGGATGGCATTCAAAAATAATTTGATCATTTAAATCTTACCTAAAAATGATAACCATTTATGTTTCCAAGATAAGATTCTCCCTAAAATTGAGGATACCACGCTATTCCAGAAGTTTGACTTAACATTACCCCTAAATAAAGGAATACCTAAATATGAGCATGGTAATGATTCAAGAGGAAAGCCCCAAAACTTGATTAATCATTTTTCAATGATCTTGGGAACATTAAACAAAAACAACTTACATTTGGTAGGATTAATCAGCTGACCTGAGGCCGGAGTATAATCTCTAATAGCTTCCTTCATTGTTTTTGCTTCTTGAATTGAAGCATGCCCAAACAAAAAAAAGGTTCATTTGCGAACAAACTATGCCTTTGGGGTTCTTGCAGATTTGTAATATGTATGCCTTTCCAAAGGTTCCTAATATTAGCCTATTTAATCGCCTTACTCAAACCTTCAGACATGAGAATAAATAAGAATGATGGAGGATCCCCTTGCCTAACACCTTTGGAAGAAGAGAAAAAACCATTGGGGGACCCATTGATTAAAACTGAAAATCTTGTTGATGAAATGCATGAATATATCTACTTAACCCATTTTTCACATAAGCTAGATCTACGAAGTATTGCCAGCAAAAATTCCCAATTGACCCTATCATAAGCTTTCATCATGTCAAGTTTCAGGATCATAGAAGGAATTTTATGTACCTTGATAGAATGCAAAATTTCATGGGAAACAATTGCTCCCTCTAGGGTTTCTCTCCTAGGAACAAAACCCCCTTGTTCCTCTAAAATTATACATGGAATGAGCTTAGCAAGACATGAGGAAATAGCTTTAGTAAAGATCATATACAAGGTGTTGCAAAGATATATTGGTCTGAAATCTCCAAATGAGGAGGAAACTTCTACTTTTGGGATAATAGCAATAAAAGTATTTAAGTGCAAAGACTTCTAGATTTGATTGTGTCCAATTTTTTACATCAACGTTTTGGATCACACTTTGTGATCCATAATCAGGATGTGAGCAGAGAGCATAAGGAGAAAAATAGAGAGTTGCAAACCTAGAATACCTTTTATAGATCAGAAAAGGAGAGAAGGCAACACACAAGTAAAAAAAAATAATATAAAAATTAAAAAGAGAGAAAAAAGAATAAATAAGTAAATAAGAATAATAAAGAGAGAATTAGAGAACAAAAAAGAGAGAAAGAAAGTAAGAATTAAAAAAGAGGAAGGAATAAAAATTAAAAAATAATAAATAAGTCAATAAGAATTAAAAAGAGAGAATTATAGAACAAAAAAGAAAGAAAGAAAATAAGAATTAAAAAGGAGAAGGAATAAAAATCAAAAAAGAAGAGAATAAAAAAACGAAAAATAAAAGGTAAAGGAAAGAAGTGAAAAAATAGAGAAAAAAAGGAAAAATTGAGAGAAAGAAACAATTAAGTGAGAGAACTAAAAGAATTAATAGAAAATGAAAACACAGAAGAGAGAAAGAATTAAAGAAATAAACAATTTTAGTAGGAAGAGAGAGATATATATAAAAAAGTATATAAAAGAAAAAGCAATTAAAAAGAATAAATATATATATAAGTAAATAAGAATTAAAAAAAGAATATATAAATTGAGAGAAAAAATAATTCGTTATATATATATATATATGTATATATAACATGACAAGAGGAAATAAGAAAATAAACATAAACAAAAACGAACAAAAAATGCAATTAAAAGAAAAAAAAACAATTAAAAAAGAATATATATAACACAACAAGAAAAAATAAGAAAATAAACATAAACAATTACGAACAAAAGAATGAGAACAAAAAATGCAAAGGAAAAGAATAAAAATACAAACTCACACACACACAATAAGAATAAAGACTAAAAACTAAAAAATAAAATAAAAGACAACACACACATAAATATATATATATATATATATAAGGAAATTAGGAAATAAATAACAAGTAATAAAAAAAAATTAAAATGAATTAAATAATATATAGAAATGAGAAACACACACACACACACACACAAATATATATAAATATATAAAAGAGAAAAAAATATATAAAAATGCAAAATTATAAACCAAAAAGAGAAAAGAAAAAGAGAGTAAAATATAAAGAAAAGTAAAAACAATAATAATAATGCGAATTATATATTTATATAAATAATTCATTGTCATAATTATTATTTTATATTACATATATATAAATATATGAATGATTGAAGAGAAAACAACAATAGAGAAACAAAGAACAATAAAAAGAGAATAAGAAAGAGGGAGAAAACAAGAAACAAGAGGGAACGAGAAAATTAAAAAGAGGGGCCAAGACCCACAAACAACCCAAGACACAAAAAAGAGGACAAAGACTAGGCCAACCCCGAGCCACGAAAACTAGAGCAACAAAAAAGCGAGAGGGGGGAAAGGAAACGAAAGAGGGGGGGCAAAAGAACTACCTAGAGGAGGGAAGATGGTGAGATCTTAGGTTAGATAAAAAAGGTTGGCAAGATTGGCTCAACTTCCACCCCTCATCATGGTTAAGATTTGAGGGGTGATTGTTGATTTTGATGACTTCTTTGAGCTTCCTTTTAAAAAAGTTGTCCTCTTTAAATAAGATTTGTGTATTTTCAAGACAAATGTGGTGTTTAGAAGAAGAGGAGTGTTCAGCAAGGGCTGATTTGAAAACTCACTCGTGTCTAATATCCACGCAATGCTCCTTGATTATTGTGCTAAAGGAATGACCCATTTCCCCTATATAAGGAATACCACAAGAAAATACCACCTTATAGACTCCCGAATCTAGATAGAGGTCCTTTGAGTCTTTAAGGGAAGGGAAGCAAGTTCTCAAAGTGGAGATGGGTTTGAAAGCACAATGAAGGCCTTTTTAATGGAGGATTTTAGAGATTTTTTGGGATAACCCATCAATATAAGGAAGGGAAGCCAAGAGGAGATTAGAAGAAGGGAAGGGCTTGGTTGAGAGGTGGATGCTTGACTTTACATGGTTGAAGGCTCTAGATATTTGCTTACTAGAGTACCCATTCAATTTGAAAACCTGACAAAGATGGGTTAACTCCAAGGGTAAGTGGTCCTCATCACAAATTTGATAAGCACGCAAGGCCAATGTTTTGAGGACGCCACTTTTTTGGCTGGGATGGTGATGAGAAGATGATTGGAGGTAAAGATATGTGTGGGTGGCCTTACAGAAGACACTGTGGCCAATAGATCCATCAAGTTTCTTGAGAAGAAGAATGTCGAGGAAGGGAAGTTGCTAGTTGGATTCAATTTCCTTGGTGAATGAAATGTAGGAAAAAAGGCAATTGAGGTGGGCATGGAATTCCTCTAACTTATCCAAGCCATGTGGCCAACAATAATTTGTATCATCTACATAACGTTTCCACCACTTAGGCTTGAGTGGGAAAGAGTGAAGCGCTAAATATTCAAAATGCTCCATGAAAAGGTTAGCAATGACAGGGGAGAGGGGTGAACCCATGGCGACGCTGTCAACTTGCTCATAGATGAATCCTTGAAAGGAGAAAAATGTAGATCTTCAGCAGAGTTCAACCAAGGAAAAAACCTCCTCATTGGTCTTACGCCTAACAATAGCAATCACATCAGGGATGGGGACCTTAGTGAAAAGAGAGACCACATCGAAGCTCACGAGGAGGTCATTGTTGTCTAACCTTTGATCCTTGATAAATTGAACACAATAGTTAGATTTTTCTATGAAGGAGGAAGAATTCCCTACGAGAGGAGCAAGAAGCTTGGAAAGAAAGGAACTCAGATTGTAAGTTGGTGACCCTATGGTGTCAACAATGGGTCTTAGAGGAATACCAACTTTGTGTATTTTGGGCACCCCATAAATGCGAGGGGTTATTTCTTTATGGGGAAGGAGCTTCTTTTTGGTTGACTTGTCAAAAGAGGAGGATGAAACAACCGATTTGACAAATTTGAGAGTTTTGGCACAAGGATTGCGAGGTAAGATTTTATAGCTATTGGAATCGGAAAGAAGAGAAAGCATTTTTGAAATGTAGTCTTGCTTATTCATAATGACCATGGAATTTCCTTTGTCAGCTTTGGAAATGATCAGATCTTGGTTACTTAATAGATTATTGAATGCAAGCAACTCCACTTTGGGAATGTTGCATTTAGGGGGTTTGGCATGCTGAAGTGTAATGACACAATCCTGCCTGACTTCCTCAACAATTTCCACAAGGAGATAACGGATAGCATTCTCGATTTCAAAGAGAAATTCCACGTGTGGAATAGCTCGAGGTGACACTGCAAAACCCATTCCTTTCATTAAAACCTTGGTGGCGAGGGGATCAAAAGAGGTATTGGACAGGTTGACCACAAGATGACACTCCCAATCCTAGATTGCATGAGCCAAGGGGGAGTTACACGAGCAAGATGAGAGAAACAACAACCAATGAGACAAAAGAGGGTCCAAGGATGAAAAATCACGAAGAGACGGATTAGAGCTAAGAGGCGAAGAAGAAACGCCCAAAAGTCTTTGCACTTATACAATATGGATTGTGGAAATCTGATATCATTAAATAAAAGTGTTATTAAGTTCTTTCAGTATAGTTTTGTTCCTCCTTGATTCTTCCAAAGCTAGAAACACATCCTGACCAATAATGCTCCAACATCTCTGAAAATACAGGTTGTGAACCTTTATGGGTCAAGGGCTTTCTTGGAAGATATAGCAAAAATAACTTGCTTTAACTCATCGAGAGAAAAAGGAGCCATAGGAGCAACATTATCCTCTTAGGACACTAGACAAGGAATAGAGTCCAAGAGTGTCATTGAGAATTGTGGGTTCTGCACTAAGTAGACTCTTAAAGAAGTGGGTAGCTTCTTAGGCTATATCCTTGTCTTCTTCCAATACCTCACCAAAAATGTTTTTAATCGATGTTATTTTGTTCTTTTGTCTCCTAAATTTTGTTGATGCATGATTTTTTTTTGTATTTCTATCACCCTCGGACAACCAGGTATCGCTGGAATTTTTCCTCTAGTATATTTCTTCATGAAGAAGAACTTCATTTAATTCTGACATGAGGGACTTTTCAAGCACAAAAGAGACAAGATTCATACCATTTCTAACAACATTTTCATTTAAGTCTTCAATTTCCTTTTGCAACCTATTTTTTCTGCAAAAATATTCTTAAAATGCTCAAAATTACAACTTTTGATTTTCCCTTTTAAGAAACCCAGCCTCTTGACTAATTGAAACATACGAGATCTAGCAAAAAAGGGGGCATTTTCCCCCCAGAATTGAATCATGGGAATAAAATTTTGGTCACTAAACCACATAGGCTCTAGTTTAAAAGGAATCTTGTTAGGGGTCTTATCTTCAAGAACCACAAATAAGATTGGAAAATGGTCAGAGCATGGATACCCAACAATAGATGAATAAACTTCAAAGTCTAATTCTATCCATTTTGCAGATAACAAAAAATGATATAATCTTTCAACAATTTGGCAAAAAAAAATTTGTTTATTAGTCCAAATAAACTGACCATTCTGATGTATACAATCCATCAGGTTGTTATTGTCAATGAAACCCATAAAATCTTCCAACACTCTTTTATTAGGAATTATACCACCCACTTTTTCAAAGTCCTCAACTATTGCATTAAAGTCACCACAAAAAAAAACTAGTGTATCATCAAGAGCTTGATAAAGCGAAGATAGTTGGTTCCACAATATTTTCTTATCAATAGAACTAACTGACCCATACACATTGAACAACCAAAATTTAAGTCATACATCTTACTTCTAGTAAAATATAAACCCCAATGGAAAGAGGATGATATCATGATTAGTTCCAATGATTTTTCTTGCCAGAGAAAAGCTAGTCCACCAAAAGAACCTAAAGAAGGATAAAACGAAAACTTCCAAGGATACCATTTAGTAAAAAGAGGGCTTCTGTAACATCGACATTTAGTTTTTTTTCTTGGATCATAACAATGTCAAATTCTGTTAATTCTAATTGACGCCTAACCAGGCATCTTTTGTTAGGGGCATTAATACCCCTAACATTTCGTGATAGAACCCTCATTTTCCTCGAGGGGAGGACACCTCTCCCCTCTTCCTTTGGGTATTTTTTGGGTTGAAAACCCTTCAGTAAACTCAGACTAAGTATTATGTGTGAGGATCCATGCACTTGTAATCGAAGAACTAAAAGTTCTTTTCTTTTTTGTATGGGAGAGTAAGGTAGATTGAATGTCTGCGTCTATCTCATTTCGCATCTTCAGATTCTTAGGTTTTCTCCCTCTCTTTGAAGGGGAAGAGAGAGAGGCAATGCGCGATAGAGGGGACTATGAGATAGGAAGATTCCCTTTAACCGCAGAGGAGATCAACATCCAAATTTTGAATATCCATAAACTTCTTAAGAGATATAGTTTCGAAAGGATTTTGAGATATAGGGATAAGGAAATCCTTCTCAAAATTTTCAAATCATTATCAATTGCAGTCAAAATCTTTTCTTGGATTGAATTATCAAGATTTGTCTTAGAAGCCTTAACCAACTTTTGTATATATGTTATGTTATTATTAGGTATACACAATTAATAATAAAAACACTCGTACTATTGTTATGTTATTGTTCACATTTTGACCTTTCCTTTAAAGCAGTCCATTCATAGAATATTCTTCTTAGTATACTATACTGACCTTTGGGTTTAACTACAAAATGAACTTTCAAATAAATAAGTTAACCACTGTACAAATGCAATCCAGAACCTTAGCATAAATAAGTTTGTCCAATTTGCACTAGTTAACTACTATAGATTTAATTTTTTAAGTGCATTGATCTAACCTTTACATAAAAAAATAAAAAGTAAAAATAATAATAAAAAATTCACCTAACACATTGTCCAATTAACACAATAAACTCATAACAATAATATGTAAAAAACAATAGACTCTTTAAGATTGTCTAAAATAGAATAATAAACATAAATATAAATTAAATGATTTTATAGCTAACAATATTTCTTTTCAAGAAAGTTATAATCTTTTTTTAACATTTTTAAATAATTAAACACAATAATTTTTAAAATAAATCAATGCCACGTTTTAATAATAAACTATCATAATAATAAAATGTTTCTAAAACAATAATATTTTTTATAATTCATATTTTTAAAAAACATAAAATTTTAATATTTTTTATAATTTATGTTTAAAAAATTATTCATGCCAAATAATTTTCATATGAGAGGGATTAGCTCAACAAAATTTCAAGATGTGTTAAGGTAAATTGTTTTCTTTTAAACATTTACTTATCTTATGCAATTCAAGAAAAAAAAATAGGTTTGATAAGAGAGGCACATTAAACATTTAGGTTAGTCTATTTAATATAATGAATATAATGTATTTTTTATTTATGTTTTTGGGATTCATATAAGATAGGTGGTAGTGAGTTTACAATAGTAGTTATAGAAGGTTTTTGCAGAATTATATGAATTTTATATCTATTATGTTATTAGTACGTATACACAGTTAAAACTAGAAACACTCATACTATTGTTATGTTATTTTCACATTAGAATCTTTCTTTCGAAGCAGTCCATGCATACGCTATTCTGCATAGTATATTTAGTATATTGTAAAGACCTTAGAGTTTAACTATGAAATGAATTTTCATATAAATAAGTTAACCATTGTATAAATGCAATCCAAAACCCTAGCATATATAAGTTAATCAAATATGTAGTTTTGATTATAAGGGAAAATTAGGTTTTGAAGGGACCCGAAACCCTTTACAACTTTAGGCACAAAATACTACTCAAAAGATACAACACTAGACAGTCAACAGCATCCAAACACCCAAAAACCGCAAAAGATACAAACAATTGCTCCAAATATAAACAAAGAAGAACAACATCCAAACAACAACAAGCAACAGTGGGAAAAGCATAGCTAAACCACATGTACAACCTTCTTACCACCATGAACAAAATTTATAAGGGACTGAGAGGAATGATTATGCTTAGGGAGACCTCTCTTCCTTTTTGCACAACCATCCAAGAAAGATCATCCTCTGAAGGAGTGGAGCAAGGGGAAGTCGAAGGACAAGCCACCAAAGGAAAAAGAGGAAAATAACCAAGAGTGTCACTCCCACAACCAATAGCACCAGTTGCAAAATCATCAGCATTCACAACAACAACCTCACCAACCGCAACAACAACAATAGAAAAACCAACCACATTAGTAGCAATTACAAATGAACCAGTAGTTGTAGAAGAACCACCAATAACAACAGTAGCAATAGAACCAAAACCCCCAACAACACCTACAGAAGACCCAAGAGCAACAACAACAACATATGGCAATTGGGAACCAACAACAAAAGAAGTTGTGACATTAGGGGCCAAGTCATCATCCCTAGAATCATCCCCAAAATCATCATAAGATTCACCCACAATAATACGCTCACGAAGAGCATCTTTCCACCAAGTAGCATAACTCCGATGATGTTTCTGACAATTTTCAGCCAAATAACCTGTAGAAAAACATCTCCTACAACTGAAAGGAAGACCTTCATAATCAAGAATCTAAGACCATGGTCTAGTCCCCACCATCAAATGACCTCCCAAGGTAAATATTTTGAGGTATCAACATCCACAAGAATGTGAGCGAAAGTAGGATGATCATAGATAAGAGAAGATGAATCAGCCATAACAAACCTACCAATAGAATTTCCAATAGACTCAAAGAAAGAAGGGGTCCAAAAATGAAGAGGCAAATTAGGAAGTCTAACCCAAGTAGGAACAACACCAATAGATTCAAAAAGAGGGTTGAAAGAAAGGAACCAAGGCCGGAAGAAAGTGAGTGCTTTCCCCATAGCCAAACAAACCCTTCCAACACCTGAGCCCTATCCTTCTCAGATTGAAAAGCAACCACAAAAAAACCCTAGTTGAAGGATAGAGTTCAATCATATCCTCAATAATAGGCCTCCAAGACTCCAAAACCCATTTGTGCAAATTTGGAAGGGAGTGCCAGAAACCATTAACTCTACAAATAAGAGCAGAACAAGAGAAATAATATTATTTATCCAACACCTCTTTCCCACAAATAACAATAGGGATAGAAGAAGAGCACTGTAAGGGTTTACCCTTAAAAGAGGGAAGAGAAGAAGGGATTTTACCATTAGAACCAATCACCTTAGCAAAAGATTGAGAAGCAGGGCACGAAAGAGGGACATCCACGTGCAATGACCTAGACCCTAAAGGAGGAAAATTAGAAGCAACAAACCCACCTAGCATAGGTCGTGAACCATTAGGAGACACATTTGAAGACAACAACGACCTAATAGCAAGCAGTGAACCATCTACAAACACCCATGAGCCAATAGCACACGACCCAACAAAAGTCGGCAACACACCAAAAGTTGATGGCACACCAAAAGCCAATGGTGCACCAAAAGCCAACAACACACCAGAAGCCAACGCTGCACCATCCACATAAAGCAAGAGGGTTTCAACATTAAGCAGGATAGTCATTTTAGTAGAAAGAGGGAGAGCCATTTCAAAAATGAAATGGTGAGGGTTCATGCAATTGTTAACTATTGTAGACTTAATTTTTTTATGTATTGATTTAATCTTTATAAAAAAAATGAAAAAAAACCTAAACATTTTCAATTAAAATGATAAACTCGTAAAAAAAGAATGTAAAAATTAATAAACTCTTTAATATTGTTTGAAATAGAATAATAAACACAAACATAAATAACAATAATTTTTCTATTCAATAAAGTTATAAACTTATTTTTAGGATTTTTAAATAATTAAACAAAATAATTTTTTAAATAAATCAATGTCAAATTTTAATAATACATTATAATAATAATAAATACTTCTAAAACTATAATATTTGTATAACTCATATTTAAAAAATACATAGAATTTTAAGATTTTTTAATAATTTAAATTTTTTAATCAATATCAAATTTTAATAATACATTATTATAATAAAAAATACTTCTAAAATATAATATTTTTATAATTCATATTTAAAAAATAATTATTAAATTTTAATATTTTTAAAAATTTAAATTTTAAAAAATATTCATACAAAAATAAAACATTTATGATAAAGAACAAATAAAAATATTAATAACATAATTTCTTAGAAACAAACAAATCAAAACTAAAAAAAATTAGTATATTTTATGTTTAATAGCTTAAATATTTTCTAATTTAAGCTCAACATGCGTAAATATTTTTGAATAGTTTATATTTAAATAGGCATTATTGTTAAAGGAAATATTTGCTTTGTACTCAACATCTCTCGAAGTTGTAAAAAATAGAAGGAAATATGCTCTTCTTAAGTATAGACTCATCTTCTACCTTAAATAAGAAACATAATTCTCCTTTTTTTTGTCTACTATATCAAATTATTGCTTTTTTAAAAAGAAAAGAGGGTTTTGCTGAAAGTGGCATAATTGAAAATGTATACGAAAGAATGTACAAGTTAAACTAATGAAGCTCTACTAGCAGATATAATGCTTTCTCAAGAATTTTTTCATGAACAATTCACTTCCATTCACTTGACCATTGCTCTTATAGTGGATGGTTTTGGGCTGCTAAAATAAGTGATTTCATCTACTCCTAGTGGGTTTCAATCAATGGAATATGTTAAGAGAGTCCTATTCCAATACCTAAAAAACTTGTCACCTTGAAACTCTCCTATGAAAAACACTCCTCTGAATGTTGCTTTAAATCATTGCATCGGGTGTGCTTGATCTACACAAAGGAAAAATAGAGACAAAATTTTGGTTGTAGATCAGTTTATACTTTGATTTTTGTGTGGTTAACATATTGTGGACATCTTTAAAGAAACAGATGTGAGTGCTTTTATGATTATCTCTGAAGTTGAGAAGTTGTGGGAGTAGAACAACAAGGTGGAGACCTCTGAAGTTGAGAAGCTATAGGAACAAAATAAGAAGGTGGAGACCACTTTTGGTGATACCAATTTTTGAAACCTGAAGATCTATGGTTGAGATCTTGTGGAAGTGGCTAGAAAATGTCACCTAGTTATTGGCAAAGATTAAGATATCGAAAAAATCATCAAAATTTTGTGTCAAAGGACAAAGAACAATCACATGCTGATTGGAGGGCTTGGAGTTGGAAAAACTGTAGTTGTAGAGGGCTTAGAACAAAAAAATTCACAAGAGATGTGCCAAGGTAAATTATTCTTTTAAACATTTACTTATTTTTAGCAATTCTTAAAAAAAGAAGGTTTGATAAAAGAGTATCATTAGACATGTAGATTAGTCTTTTCTAATATAATCAATACAATGTATTTTTTCATTTATGTTCCTAGGGTTCCTTGTAAGATAGGTGGTAGTGAGTTTACACTAGTACTTATATAAGATTTTGTAGAATTATCATAATTTTACATCTATTATTTTATTAGTAGGTATACATATTTAAAATTAAGAACACTCATGCTATTTTTATGTTATCATTCACAATTTGATCTCTCTTTTGAAGTTATCCATTCATGGGCTATTCTATGTAGTATACTGTAATGATCTTAGGGTTTAACTATAGAATGAACTTTAAAATAAATAAGTGAGTCAAATTTATTGTAGTTCACTACTAAATATTTGATTATTTTAGTGCATTGTTCTAATCTATATATATATATATATATATATATATCCACTTAACACATTGTCCAATTAACATGATAAATTCATAAAAAGAATTTATAAAAAATAATAGACTATTTAAGATTGTCTAAAATAGAATAATAAACCTAAATATAAATTAAATCATTTTTAAATATCAATATTTTTTTGTTCAAGAAAATTATAAACTTTTATTTAACATTTTTGAATAATTAAACACATTAATTTTTTAAATAAATCAATGTCACATTTTAATAATAAATGATAATAATAATAAAAATACTTCTAAGGCTATAATATTTTTTTATAATTCATATTTAAAAATAATACTAAAATATTAATTTTTTTATAATTTATATTTTAAAAAATATTCATGCGAAAGAATTTTCACAAGAGAGGGATTAGCTCAAAAAAAATCATAGGAGATGTGTCAAGTTAATTTTTTTCTTTTAAATATTTACTTATTTTAAGGAGCTCAATATTTTTTGTGAGAATCATGGCATAAAGAGGCACTTGTCTGTCCCTAGGACTCCTCAGCAAAATGGAGTGATTGAAAGGAAAAACAAGACTATGATGAAAAAATCTAACCTACAAAAAGTCTACTAGAGAGAAGCAATTTGTACTATTGTTTATATGCTTAACAGAGTTCAATCAAAAGAAAATAGCACAAAGACTCCCTATGAGTTGTGGTATGGAAGGATCTCACTGTCAAATATTTTAGTGTTAGGAAGAAAGTATTATATCAGAAGAGATGGAGAAATATTGGGAAAGTTTGGTGTAAGGTTTGATGAAGGAATCTTCCTTGGATATTCTACTAAAAGAAAATCCTATTGGTGCTACATCAAAAGACTTATTGAGAGTGCAAGTGTTAAGGTTGATGAAGATTTTCAAAACTTAGTGGTGATAGATAGATATGAATCATATGAGCTTGATTACAAAGAAAAAGAAAAAGCTAAGGAAAAGGATGAGCAATTTGAAGAAGAAGAAGCTCCAGAAAAGACCCCTAGAAGCCCTAAGTATGTGCAAAGGAATCATTTTGAAGAATAGATTATTGGAGAAAAAATAAAAGATGTGTTAACAAGAAGGAAAGTTGTTGGAGAAGAGGTAAATGTGTGTTTACTTTCTAAATTTGAACCTAAAAAAGTGATTGAGGCATGCAGAGATGAACATTGGATGAAGGATATGGAAGAAGAACTATTGCAGATTGAAAAGAATCAAACTTGGGAACTTATCCCAAGACTTGCAAATAAAAATATAATTGGATATAAGTGGGTATTCAAAAACAAGCTAAATGAGAATGGAGAAGTGGTAAGGAACAAAGCAAGGCTTGTGTGTAAGGGCTACTCACAAGTTGAAGGAAAACTTTGAGGAGACATTTCCTCTGGTGGCAAGAATGGAAGCTATCAATTTTTTTTAGCTTTTGCAGCACACAAAGACTTTAAAGTTTATCAAATGGATGTGAAGTCTTCTTTCTTGAATGGAGAATTGGAAGAAGATGTATACATGGAACAATAGAAAGGATTTCAGTTGTCAGATCAACTGAATATGGTCTGTAGATTGAAAAAGACATTATATGGACTAAAGAAAGCTCCCAGAGCTTGGTATGCAAGGTTGGATAGGTATTTGATATAGAAAGGATTCAATAAAGGTATCGTAGATAGTAATCTTTACTTTAAAGTTGAAAAATATCAAATCTTGATTGTGGTTGTGTGTGTTGATGATATAATTTTTGGAGGTAATGAAGCTATGTGTAAGAATTTCGTAGAAGAGATGCAAAAAGAGTTTGAGATGTCTATGTTTGGGGAGATAAATTTCTTCCTTGGCCACAAATCAATCAAACAAACAAAGGTATATGTTGAATGAACAAGACAACTGAGAGGGGGGTGAATTAGTTGTATCCTATCAAAACATCAAAAAACTCATTAATATTTAGATCCATGTGCATTCATTAAACCCTTAATCTATTATGATGAATAACATGAAAAGTAAATAACAAAAACTGAAACAAGTTTAACACCATTCACAAGAGAACACCAGATTTTACATGGGAAACCCAATGAGGGAAAACCACAGTGAGGACTAGCTCACAATATAATTAATTCCAAAACTGATTACAAGGGCTCATTGCCAGAATAGGTGTAACACCCCTCTGTTTTTCTCTTATGTTTAGATTATGATGCTTTGTTATTTTTTGATCGCTATTTATAGAGCGATGTGGATTATATGTTATGATGTGATGTTACTCTATTTTGATGTTATCATTTTGACATGCCTTTGATTAGCATAATGATTATTTGTAATAACATTGTTAATTGCACATGAGTATATTTTATATGTTAGAATTGTCAGTTTCATGATAGTGTATTGGTGAAGGGGACAGATTTGCATCACTCACTTGCGAGCACCTTGCGATTTCCTCCTCACAGTGTGTTCTATTATGATGTTTATATACATGTTCTATATATTCCTTATTTATAGGTTTGCAGGTACAGAACATCAACTCCACCTGGCTTCACAGGTTTGAGTGTGTCCATTGCCCAACGGTAATGTTGATTGGGAGATAGTAGCAAGGATTCCTATGTTAAGCCTTTACCCTAGTCTCAGTGTGTCGTTGAGTCTAGTCAGTTTTGTTTGTTAAAAAGTTGTTTAATTTTGCTTTGAATTATTGTGTTGAAAAGTTTGTAAAAGGCAATTAAATGGATTTAATTATTTAAGTTGATTATTAAATTATTCTAATTTTAATGTTAGAAGTTGTGAATTAATTAATTTTAATTGGTAAAAAGTCTAATCTTGGGATTATATTATTTATTAATTAATTAAATTATTTTAATTAAGTTAAATTTGAAATGGTAAATATTTTGAAATATTAAATGTTTCAATTTTAAAATATCTGGAGGATTTTATGCAAATTGGTTGTTAAAGATATTTTGGGTTTTAACATGTGTTAGCAAATTTATGAGTTGATTGGGAAATTTATTCACAGGGAGAAAATTGTGGCTTTAATGGAAGAAGTGAGAAGTTTCTTCACGGAGAAGCACAAAGGATATTTTGTGTGTGGAGGAAAAGATGAGAAAGGAAGTCTTTTTGTGATTTTGCATGTGTTATGGAATTTTTTTGAAGAATTACTATAGAAAGAAGTTTTGTGTTGAAATTTTGAGAAAAGTTACTTTTGGGAAAGGTTTTATGTGTTCGAGAAATTGAATTGTTCTAAAGGAAGCTATTGTCTATCTAGGAGAAATAATTGGATTAGTGGAGGAGGCGCTGCTTCAAATTTACAAATTCACAGGCATTGGACTACAGGTTCCTTCTTTAAATTTTTGTTTAGTTTATATTGAAAAGCTTCTTAGTTTAGATCTTTCTCTATAAAAGATTGTCTGTGCAAACTTTTAAGTTTGAGTTTTGTTTTTAAAAAATTGTATATGTCATATATGAAATCCTCTGTAAAATAAATTCCTTTGTAAATTAAAATTCTCTATGGAAAACTATAGCAAAAATTGTAAATTGGGGTTATTTTGAATTAAGAAGAACCCAAAAGAATATAGTTAGGGATTTGGAAAGAAAATCTTCCTCGGAAGGAAATTTAGTTTTCTGTAGGAAATTTTCATGTAGGTTGAAATCTTCTTGGGAAAATTCTTGTGAAATTATTTGTATGAAATTTTATTATTCTTCTTCTTAAGATTCGTTGTCTAATCAAAGTTAAAAGATTCCTTTGTAATTCGGTTGAGAAATTCATTAGAATTCTCTCTATAAAATTTGGCTTTTCGTTGAGTTTGTAAAATTTCCCTGTAAATGGCCTTTTTGAAAAGTTTTTCCCCAATTAAACTATTGTGTTGAATTCCTTAAATATATATATATATATATATATACATATATGCATATATGTATTTATCATACACATATATATATACAATATATTTATTTATTTATTATTAAACTCTGTCTATTGAAATCACAGTAAATATTTTCTTTGAGCAATCTGTACGAAAATTTTTCATATTGTACAAAGGCTTTTATTTATTTATTGGTATGTTAAAAGAATATTAATATTGAGTTTTTTGGGGGTGTTGTGCACACCCCACCGTACCCTGTCTTTGGGGAGGTGTGGCTGCCATGGCAACACCCTCCACACAAATGTGGAGGGAGCGTTGCCATTGGCAGCGCAACCCCCCATGGGCATGGGTTGTCGGTTGTACAAAGGTACAGTCGACGCCACAACCATTTCCGTATTTCCTTTAAAACTATCTTTTGCTCATGAGGTTTTGATTTTTGGGATTTTATAATTTTTTATATATATAACATATATATTATATATATAGGTTATATTTAATGTATGAATATATATATATATATATATATATATATATATATATATATATAATATTTATCTAGTATGGATTGGGAAATAATTTATTTTCTTGTAATATATTTTGGTATATATTCAATGAATATATTTTTGGCATATACTTAATTATATATATATAAATATATAATTATGTATATATTCAATGTATATATATTTAAATATATATTTTTAATGATTTTATTTAAAAATTGGTGCATGCATATATGCACAAGTAGAAGAACTGGTAGATGTATTCTTCAGTGTAATTATTATTTTATTAAAAGTATTTGAGGAATTGAATTATAGATAACTTAGAATTTCCCTTCTCTGATTGTTAAGGGTTTGTATTTTATTAAATTTATTGGGCAATTATTTTTACTGTAAATTCACTATAGAGGAGAAATTGGATCTAATATATTCAAAAATAGTTTATTTGCTATACTATTGTCTTTGCATGTTATTTCCTATGTTTCCTGTTTGGAGAAATTGGTTTAGGGATGTTAGAAGTCTTCCAGTTGTGATAAAGATTTGGGGGTTGTGAATTATTTTAAATGTCAACCCATTTTGTTACCCTTGGATTAGTGTGTTGTCTTTATCAGTGTTTACCCGGTTTCCACGAACGGGGATGTTTTGCCTCCTTGATATGGAGTGGATTTTTTTATTTGTTTCTTCCTAAGTTTGGAGTGGTTTCGTTCCACATGTTGACAGTAGGAGAGTGATTCTTGATGGGGGTCGAGGTTTGGGAAGATCTGCCAGGTAATCCATGCACCTTTGTGGTGACACTTCTCCTATGTCAGTGGTATGATTGGTTCACTATTGTATTTTATTATTTATCTCTGGAAGCAACGTACCTTATGATTTAGTGTTGTACTTGTGTTTGTTAAGTTTAGTTTTATGTTAGCCTATGTCTAGAGGTAGTAGGTTTAGTTTTGGATCTTTGTTACTATCTCCTAGCATGGGGGGTGGGATTTCACTTGGTTGGGAGGAACATGTACCTACAGTGTTGGGTCCCCTTTCTTTAGTTCATGATGACGAGATCTTCAAGTCAGAGAGCTTGTGGATTCTAACTTGTTTATTTCATGCATTATTTATTGTAACATATGACTCTAGTACTTTTATTACCCCTCAGTTGTATTCAAGGTGGTCTCATGTAATCTTGTAACACTTTGTATAATCTTTCTCATTCTGGGAATGAGTATTGTAAACCTTAATTGTAAATTAATGTAATCTATGTTCTTGATGTATTTATATTATGTGATGTAACTTTAATGCTTTGAATGTATGTATTTTAATTCTTGTTAGTAATTAATAAAATGCTTATATGAGTATTGTATATGTTATGGATTTAGATGTAACCTTTGTCGCGTTCTTTAGAGGTTGTTGTGAAAGTGTAGTGCATCTTCCTTGTTAATAATGCACTTTAAAAAAAAAATGCTTTCGTAGTTGTTGTAACTTCCTTTAGGGTTATGAGGTAGGGAATTACAATAGGACACACTATCTAGAAAGGATCACAACCAAAGGCTCACTATTGGAATGAAAAAAAAGATAGAGAAGAAATGTTACATAGAGAACATGATCTCAATGCAATAGAGATTCCACCACAACAGCTCCAACACTTTTGCAGTCTGCTTGAATGATTACAAACACCTTCTCATTGCATGTGGTAATCCAACACTTGAAATTTTGCACTTCTTTGTTCAATTTCATATTATTTGCATCACGCATTTCACGCTTTCATCTTTCTTGACCTCCTTCAACAATTCAACTCATACCGATACCATCCTCAACCAACCCTTTCCAAGGTCATCTATGTACCTCAAACGTGCAAATTCAAACTAGGTCGATACCAAAACACTTCTGTGGTGGGTAGAAGTGAATGCGGACCACATCAAAACTCAATTGGGACCCAAATCAACAACACCACTTAACCACACGCTACCACAAACAATATTTATCCTTCGCATATAGTGTAAACACCAAGTCGATCATTACCCATACAAACACCATTAAAATTTGAAGTACACACTTCCTCAAACCCAAAGATGACTTGCAAACCACACGCCATGCTTGAACATGATCTAGAATATTACTCAAACATCCTAAAATCCAACAACGCTTTTGCAACAATTTCCACTTGAAGAATGTACAAACCTAGTACACTCAAACAACTCTACCAAACACTATTATTTGAAAACTTATCTTCTAAAGCACCAAACCTCAAATACTCAATATTGAGGTAAACTATCAACACAATCAACACCTCTTCAGAATCACAAGACCTAAAGCATAAATGGGGAGAAACACTGAGAAAAAGTATTTCTCTCAAAACCTTTGCAATGCGCGGTCACACACTGGTGAACACAACTTCTATTGTATGACAATCTAGTATACCATCTCTTGAATATAACATCTATGAACACTTCTCACTAAAAAATTTGAATCACATAGGCATATCTTCAACCTAGAAGAAATGTGGAGCAAAACCTGAACATCTTTTTGTAATCCAAAACAACACTTAGTTTTCTCTTTTTATCAAATTTTCTCAAAAACATTTGGAAACCAAGCACTAGAGACACATCTGCATCTTCATCACTACCACAACCATAGACAAAATCTTATCAAAGCAACACCAGAGGTTAACACCAGTAGTTTAACTGATGACAACATAATGCAGCTAATCAAAGCATAGATGTAGTGCCCCTCATGTTTTTCTCTATTAGATTGATAATTATTATGTTAGGACATACATTATGACACTTTGTTGATGTTAGATTTATTACTTTAATGATACTAGATGACACTTTGATGATATTGCTATTACTTGATCTATATTCATGCTATGACAATGTTATGGAATTAATGGTTTATGTGGATTAATTTAGTTGTGAGGATTGTGTGTTTATTTGATCATGGTTACTATGCATTTATTTGGTGATTGTTCAATTTTGTTTGCTACGTAACTGTTTGTGGTGCATTGATGTGGTTACTTGTTGGATGTTTCTTGGTGAGAGGAACAGTGTTGCATTACTCATTCATGAGTACCCTACTACATTGCAATTTCCTTTCATGGTGTGTTTGACTATTTGATTATATATATGTTGTTCGACCATTTTGTTTGATGTAGGTTGTAGGCACCAGGCATCGACTCCACTTGAATTGACAGGTCTGAGTGTGCCTTAAACACAATGAAAAATTGTTGAACGAAGATAACGTATAGCTCCCTACCCTTTCCATCATCCTCGATGAGGATGAGTATCTAGTTGGTCACCCTATTAGTCTTGTATGTATTTGTGGTCAGTTGTTCCCGTTTTGACCTTGTTTGTGCTTAAATGATTATTATTGATATTTTGTTGTTAAATTAAATTGGTTTAATAATGTTATTTGTTAGTGACAAGTTAAATAAATTATTAAATAAATCAGGTTGATAAATAGATATATATGTTGTTCTTGGATATTTAATTTATTAAATTAAATCATTAAGTTAAAAAAGTAACTCGACAATTAAATATAGAGATATTTATTAATAATGTTGAATTTTTAATTATAAATTAAAATGTGAGAAAATATTAAAAAATAAATAAAATATTAAATTGGATGAAGATAATGGACAACTAGTTAAAACAATTAAAAAATAGAAAAGGTATTTTCGAAGCACATGCATGACTTCAAACTACTTGTCATTTAGAAACTTGATATTTTATGAGATTTTTATATGATTTTTGTGTTCAAAAATTTATATCATTTGTTGATTATATGTTGTGAATTTTACTTTCATCTTCCTAGATTGGACCTAGGCGTACCTTACCTCCTTGTTCCCTCATAAAAGAAAAAGGAACTTCTTTTTTTATTGTTAAGGCCAATGGCTTGGCTGCTAGCACTGTCCTGTAATCCAAGCTTGGGGTCTAGCCAGCCAAGACCAGCAGGCCATAAGATCTTCATTTTTTTGTTTCCTCCTTGTGCTATGCTCGCCATCGCTTGCTATGTGTGGTTCGTTCTCTTCTTTGACATTTGTTGTAGGTGATTTCTTCATTCACATGTTGTGTTCTCATTTCCAGAGAAATCAATATTTGGTTGTGCATTTAGTTCAATGGAAGTAATTTTTTAACTTGGCATTTGGTAATTTAAACATATGTATTCAAAGGTATATATATATAAGTATGTTTTAATACAAATTTTTATCTCAACATAATTTGATTCTTTATATTTAAAAAACAACATTTAATTATAATATATA
Organism: Sequoiadendron giganteum; assembly: GCA_007115665.2. Taxonomy (NCBI): domain Eukaryota; kingdom Viridiplantae; phylum Streptophyta; class Pinopsida; order Cupressales; family Cupressaceae; genus Sequoiadendron; species Sequoiadendron giganteum. The sequence continues at coordinate 803,821,336 of CM021102.1, forward strand.
TGCACTTACATATATATATAAATGTATATTGATATAGGTGTACATATATATATGTATGTATATGTATATATATATTTATATATGTATATGTATATGCATATTTGTATATGTATATGTATATGCATATTTGTATATGTATATGTATATGCATATTTGTATATGTATAATTGTGTACATATTAAAGTGTTAGATAAAAGTTTACTTCTTCTTATGAGAATTCATTTGATTATGTAGACAAGTGGATTGAAAATAAAAGAAAATAAATAAGGAAAAATTAATTTAATTATACTTAAATAATTGAAAGATTTGTCTATATGAAAAAATTAGAATATCTTTTGTTATGTTGAATTCTTGATAATTATGTAACGTTTGAATTGTAAATTCATTTTGTTAATGGTTAATTAGCATAATTGTTAGATGAACTAAGTGGTTGAGTGGAGGATAGTATGTGATGTGGAATAATGTCCTTCATGGATGTATTGTGTGTTTGATCGTTTTATGTTGAATTTGGTGTTTGATTTTTGGATAGTGAAGTGATTTTGGTCATTGTTTCAAAGTGGGAGTTTTTGTGCAAAGTGAATTAAGTTTACTTCTGGAGGCTTAGGGGATTGGCTTGAGTGTTGGATTCATGATTACTTCATTTGGAAAATAGTTGTTATGTCCTTGTGATGTGTACAAGAGGGTAGATTTAGCCCTGCACTACTTATTCAATTTTTGAATGGCATTTGTGTGCGGGATGGTTCATGCCTCGCTCTATGTGTTGGTGCATGTGGTTTGCAATTTTGTGCAAGATGGATTTACCTTGTTTGATGTGAGGGGTCTTCTAGTTACTCATAGGGGGAGTGGCCCTCAATGGGGGCTAGTGCACAAACTGGCATCCAGGATAATCCATGTGGGAGTTTCTTAACTCAATGATAACCTAATTAATAAGCTAGGGAGTTGGGTAGAATTTCACTATAATTAAGATAAGTGGATGCCTCACCCATGCCTGTAGTGCTCGTTTAGGCTAAGGATGGGTTGAGAAGGCATGGTTGGCAAGATCAACTTCCTTGTCTTCACGAAAGTAAAGTTGGTTCCGCATGTGTCACCCTATGGGGCTGATGTCTAGTGAGAGACTATCAGGATAACCCATGCCAGGACCATGCGATGACACTCTTCTCTACTCCATGCTAGCATTCCCTAATCATGTTTTCCCTTTTTGATATGTGTGTGCCTTTGGAAGCGGTGTCTCTATTATGTGATGGCATGTTGTACTTTGTTATGTTGGAGCTCTATTCAGTACTGTTGTGTTAGCCTTCTGACTTCTTGATTTCTTGATGTGGTGGTACCTTATTTTTATATCCTAGCACGCGGGTGGACCTTAGGGTTCCACATGGTTGGGTGGATTGTGTTTTTTCATCCACTGGGTTTCCCAGTTGTTGTTCATGTGCATGGAGGATATACTTCATGTAGCAGATTTCAGATTTGGTACCAGTTTGAGGAGACAATTATCTATGATATGTATTGAATTTGTATATCATTTGTACCATGTAATGTAATTTTGATGTGTTCTTCCCATTGTTATAAGGGAATCTTTAATGTAATCTTGTAGAAATGTAATGATGTACCCTTATGTAAGGTAAAATTGTATATGTACTCATTGATTCTTAATATATGATCATCAATGGTTATTTGTTTGATGTTATGTATGAGAAGTATGTGTTATTTCATTTAACGGAATGGTTTCAAAATGAACTTTCATAGTTAGTTAATCCACAATGTATGTTAGATCTTGTTAAGTAAGTTTTTTTGTAATGTGGTCATGGAACCTTTGAGGACATAGTTTAGCTTATATGTTATGTTTAGATATGCTTTACATTTTTTTGTTATTTCTTTTGAATAAACAAATTATGGTGTTACTATTGTTTAGTCGTGTTGTCCTTTGGGATTCTTTGGCAAGGTGTTACAATAGACAACACCAAATATTCATCTTCAACATCAATCTTCCTCAACACTTATTGTTGGCATCAATGCCAGCACAATGTTGGCATCAATGACAACACCAATTTGCACATACTTGCAACAATCTCCCCCTTTGTCATTGATGGCAACACATGATGTGAAAAATCATCAAAGACACAATAGCTTTGAACATATGTGTTTCTTTTTCTCTTTTTACTTATTCTTCCCCTTACATGATTCTTTCTTCAACTAACTTTCTCTCCCTATCAAATTGTTCCTTTTTCACATGACTCTTCTGCCCCTTTGACATCAATGGAAAAGGACACAATGTTTGCATTATTCTCCCCCTTTAACATTACACAACCTACTTACAAGTTCTTTGGATACCTTTCATTTAATACTCTGAATACTCCCCCTTAGGATAATACACCAATCTGCAATACCACTACCTAATCCCCTTGAGAGGTATCCACCAACATCAGTTTAGAATAAGGGATAGATATTAAGATCCATTAGATTGATGCATCTCCTTATGCATCTAGTTCAAAGGAGGGGCAATAACCCCCAACATTTCCCAAAGATACTCAAAAGTATCCTTAGAAATAGCCTCAGTGAATATGTCAACAATCTAATCTTTTGTAGGCACATATTCAAGCTTCACTTCATTCTCCGCAACCTTCTCTCTCAGAAAGTGATATTTGATTGAAATATGTTTTGTTCTTGAATGCATCATTGGATTGTTTGAAATGTTTATTGTAGTTGTATTGTCACAATAGATAGAAATAGGCTTGTCATACACCATTCTGGTATCCTTCAATATAATTTTCCTCATCCATAACACTTGTGTGCGACAAGATGCTATTGCAATGTACTTAGCTTCTACAATAGATAAATAAATTGAATCTTGTTTCTTACTTAGCCATGCCACCAATCTAAATCCAAGAAACAATGCACCACCACTTGTATTTTTTGTCATCCACACAACCAACCCAATTTTCATTTGTATAAGTTCTCAATGTGAAATTAGTATCCTTTGAATACAAGCCATTATCTAGAGTGCCCTTTAGGTATCTGAATATCCTCTCCACTACTGCAGCATGTGACTCTCTAGGATCTTCCTGAAATCTAGCCACAAGATAAATTGTATGCATGATATCTGATTTGTATAGCAATCCACCAATCATAGATCTAAACTTGCTCTTATCAACCTTTGGGGATTCATCATTCTTTCTCAATTTGCAACCAATAACCATAGGAGTACATACTAGTTTGGAGTCTTCCATTCCAAACTTCTTCAACATCTCTTTGACATAATTTGATTGTGGAATGAATTTATATTTATCTGTTTGATTGATTTGTAGTCCAAGGAAGAAATTCATCTCCCCAAACTTAAACATCTCAAACTCTTTTTGCATCTCTTTTGCAAACTTCTTACACATAGCTTCATTGCCTCCAAAAATTATGTCATCAACATACACAACTACAATCAAGATTTTATCTTTTTCAACCTTAAAGTAAAGATTTCTATCTGTGGTGCCTTTATTGAATCCTTGTTGTATCAAACACTTGTCCAACCTTTCATACCAAGCTCTAAGAGCTTGCTTCAATCCATATACATCCTTCTTCAACTTGCAAACCATATTAGGTTTATTTGATAATTGAAATCCTTCTGGTTTTTCCATGTATACTTCTTCTTCTAACTCTCCATTCAAGAAAGCAGAATTCACATCCATTTGATAAAGTTTAAAATTGTTATGTGCTACAAATTCCAAAAACATCCTGATTGCTTCCATTCTATCCACTGGAGTAAATGTCTCCTCAAAGTCTAGAGTTGAGTAACCCTTACACATAAGTCTTTCCTTGTTTCTTACCACTTCTCCATTCGCATTCACTTTGTTTTTGAACACCCACTTATATCCAAATACGTTTTGGTTTTTTGGTCTTGGACAAGTTCCCAAGTCTGATTCTTCTCAATCTACATAAGTTCTTCCATTTCTTTCACCCAATGTTCATCTTTGCATATCTCTATCACTGTTTTAAGTTCAACTTTAGAAAGAAAACACAAATTTACCCCTTTTTCAACAACTTTCCTTCTTGTCGTTACACCTTTTCTTTTGTCTCCAATTATTTTTTCTTTGGAATGATATCTTTTCACATACTTAGGGGTTCTAGGGGTCTTTTCTGGAGCTTCTTCCTCTTCATCCTACACTTCTTATTCTTTTTCTTCTTCTTCTTCTCTACTAGTAGGTTCATCTAATTCATATCCATTTATCATCACTGAATTCTACATATCTTCATCAACTTTGACACTTGCACTCTCAATATTTTATTATATCATATTTAAGCTTGGATTTTAGTAGAATATCCAAGGAAGATATCTTCATCATACCTTGCATCAAACTTTACTAAGTTTTCATCATCTCTTTTGATATAACATTTGATTCCAAACACTCTAAAGTACTTGACAATAGGGATCCTTTCATACCACAACTTATAGGGAGTTTGTACTATTTAATTTTGCTTGAACTTTGTTAAGTATGTAAACAATAGTATGAATTGTTTCTCTCTAGTGGACTTTCGGTAGGTTAGCTTCTTTCATCATAATCCTTGTAGCTTCTTGAACAGCCCTATTTTTCCTTTCAACCTCACCTATTTTTTGAGGATTCCTAGGGGCAAACAAGTGCCTCTTTTTGCCATGATTCTCACAAAATATATTAAATTCATTGGAGGTGAACAATCCACCTCTGTCAAACCTCAAACATTTGATCTTCAAGTCCATTTCATTCTCAACCATATTTTTTAATGCTTTGAATCTATCTAGGGCTTCAATTTTTTCTCTAAGAAAGACAACCCATGCCATTATAGAATAATAATCAATAAAAAGCATGAAATACATGTCACCTTGAAGACTTCTCACTCTTGTAGGACCATAAAGGTTTGGATTCACCAATTCCAATAATCTGGTAGAAGATTGTTCTTTTTCCTTGAAACATCTTCTTGTTTGCTTTCCAATCTGACACCCCTTGCCGACAACATTGATGGGCTTTGTAATCCTTAGAGAATATCTTAGCGCTTGAACTGAAAAAATTCTAACCAGGTTATCAAAATTGATGTGACACATAATCCTATGCAATAACCAACTTTCATTAATTTGATTCATAAAACAACAACCATTAACACCCTTGAGTTGATAAAAAAATTCATCTATCCGTTTTCCAACAACAATCACAATTTCGAACCCTTTTCTAATCTCACATCCATCATCCTGAAACATAAGATTGTATCCCTTGCTACACATTTGTCCAACACTCAAAAGATTGTGCCTTAAACCTTTGACATAGTAAACATCATCAATATTATGCTTTCCATCAAAATTGATTGAACTTATTCCACAAATTTTAGCACCTGAATCATCTCCAAATCTAACAAGTCCATCATATTTTTCAAGTTTTAAAAACTTACCCTTGTCTCTAGTCATATGATTTGAGCAACCACTGTCAATGATACAATAGTTCTTATCTTGTCTAACATGAAAAGAAGATACCAAAGTACCTTTAGTCTTAATCTTTGTCTTCAAAGTACTTTGTTGGCATGGTTTTCCGTTGATGTGAAAGGCATTAAATATAGGTGCATAAGATTGGTTAAGTTGACATCAATGCCAAAGGGGGAGTTTGTTGGCATGGTTTGTCATTGATGCCAAAGGCATGCCATTCCATAGTTCATGATTTCTATGTCAAAGGTATTGAGGTACTTGTTCATAGTGGTGATGCAAAAGAGTGTCAAATGATTCACATAAGTGTTGAACATCTTCTCATGTGCTCATGGTGAGGTATTTTTACATTCATTTCATGTTGTTCAAAATGCAAAATATAAAGGTTGCAAAACGCAAAGTAGTGTTCATGCAAATTGTAAAGGACAAAGATCAGAGTTGCTTGATTAGAATTTGCTTTAGATCAAAGTGTTTATTGATTATCTCATGGTTCATTTCTCGGTGTTGATCCTTGATGGTTGATGCATCCTTTGATCTTCATGACAAGACAAGGTTATAGTTGTTGCTTCATGGGAAAAATGATAGATTTGCTTCTTATACATTCAGGTATCCAATGTCAGAGGCCTATAAAGGGGATAATAATATGGTGGTAAGATCAGACTAAGTTTTTGGTTGTGGCAATTTACATATCTCATTATCTAAAATCCTAAAACACTTAGCAACAATTAAAACCTTAAGATCCTAAATACCTAGGGTTTTATCTTGTTAAGACCGTCAATCCTAAGGGTATTAAAAACATTGGTTATCAGTCCTCTCTTCCTTTTTAATTGACTTAATAGGTTAGTAGTTCATATTATATCACCTAGTGAAAAATCAATGGATATTATTTGTTTGGTACATTGGCGAGAGACAAAGATCAATGGTTCAATTTTGAAACTCAATAACAATTACTCCCTAAAGATCTAACTTTGATAGGCATTTTGGAGTCCTCGCCATTGAGTTCGTTAACACAGTTTTGTAACTACATTGGAACATCGATGCAATTGGGATCTTTGTTAATGTATTTAGTGCTTCTTGAACCGTGGAATGGGTTAATAAAAGAGTATGGCGTTAGAGTAAAAGTTTTAACTTAATTATGTTGATTAAATTACCTTTATTCCCTTCTTAAGATTTCACGTTAGTTTGCATAAAGTGACATTTAATAATTATATTAATTATTAATTTTTTTCCTATTAGGGCTTCTTTTAGGGTTTTTTCCTATTAGGGTTTCTTTAGGGTTTGCATGATCTCCTTTTATAAGGATTGATCCCTTTGTATATGTGCAACACAACATCATATCAATTCCCTTTTGTTCTGATAATATAATTTCTTCATTTTTCAGAGCATCAAACCCTTGTTTGTTTTCTCCATCCATTCTCTTCCTTGTGACAGGTATCCATTTGCATGCAGGTGATCTTGGAGTCTGAAGTTGTTTTTTTGAACTCCTACATGGTATCAGAGCTTTCCTGCTGCATGTTTGTTCTTGTTTGAAGAATTTGGAGCTACAAGGGTTTGTTGCAAGCCGTTTTTTATTGGAGTCGTCATCATTTTTGCTTCAAAAATCTAGTTTTTGCTTATTTGCAGGAAAAACGATTTCTGGGTTTTATAGTCAGCGTTGAAATTTGAAATGGGTAGCTTTTAGATTTTTCATATCTTGCACATATCTAGAGAAAATCGCAGTCCAAAAAGCGTCAGACGTCATTTTTCTCTTGGCTGAAGGTCAAAAAAAATTATTTTTAAATCTTTTGTTTGTAAAACAATTTTTCGGGTTTTGTTTCTAGCATCAAAATATTTGTGGGTTTTGATTTTTGTCTACAAATAGTGAGTAGATCTTCTAGAAATCAAATTAGAAATAGACGTTTCTGCTAGAAAACCTGTTTCCTGCAAGCTAAATTCATTTTTGAAAAATTCATAACTTTTGGCCACGGTGTCCGTTTTTGGCAAATAAGATATTGACGGAAAGCTAGTTTCGAGCACTTCATAGTGGTGTAAGCCATTTTTTCAGATTTTGTCATCTACACAAATTTGAAGTTATTTTTCATCATGGAGGCAGATGCGAACATTCATGAGTGCATGCACTATTTTCTTTTTTGTATGCATTAGATTTCCCTCCAGGTATATTTTATTCAGTTTTTTGTGTTTTCACACTCTGGTGAATTACTTGGACATATTTTCTCTTGGGAACTTCTTGTTTGTATGAGATGTTTCGATTTTTGGCTGTTCTTCATGTATTTCCAATCTTTTTGTCCTTTGTGGGCATTTTGTGCATCATTTGTAAGCAATCTTTTATGTAAACGCACTGAGATAAAGTGCCACACTATTGCAAATGCATTTTGGGGGTTTTGCACATAAGGTTGTGCCATATTTTGTACTTGCACTGTATTATAAAGTGCCATGGGGGGTTGTGTAGTGCCTTTGTTTTTCCATCACACCTTTTTCCGGTGAGTGTCCCTCCACGACAACAGTGGATCCATATGATTCCAGCCTCATGCATGTGTGTTTTGTTTTGCACACCATTTTTTCACTTGCAGGTGCTTTCTTGTGCACTTTCAGATTTTGTATCTTCTTCTTTATGCACTACAGGGTGTTTCACACCATTTAAGAGGATTTGTTAGGCTCTCCCAGTTCAGCATTATGGGGGGGTATTATACTGTTCGTGCTAATGCTTCCTTGGTTTCACCTTGGAAGGAATCTTCCATTCTCAGTTAATCAATGTTCTTCAGACTATCGGTACTTGTGCCATTTGTATCTTCGTTCCAAGTGTTTTCCTTTGTTTGCCATTTGATTCGAGTAGTGTCGTTTGGGGCACTCATGTAGATTGTTGTCTTCTTGATCTTGATCATCCTATCTTCAGTGGAGGTTCTTCAGCACCATAGCAATCATCTTTCGACAGTTGTTTGCAGCTTCTTCTACTTCAGTGATGTTCTTCTTGGCTTTCTGCATCTCTTTTTGGAGTAGAGCTTTTCCCATGAGGTTTTCTCTATTTCTCCACTTTACAAAGAGTTGGTTGTATTTGGGTACCTGATCTGGCCTAGTTGTCGAGACCCATGTTTGCCTTCTTGCATTGTAGTTACCTTTGCTTTCTTGCACTTGTTTGTAGTTGCATTGTTGCTCATCTTAAGGGGGGGTGTTAGAGTAAAGGTTTTAACTTAATTATGTTGATTAAATTACCTTTATTCCCTTCTTGAGATTTCACGTTAGTTTGCATAAAGTGACATTTAATAATTATAGTAATTATTACAAATTTTCCTATTAGGGCTTCTTTTAGGGTTTTTTCCTATTAGGGTTTCTTTAGGGTTTGCATGATCTCCTTTTATAAGGATTGATCCCTTTGTATATTTTACAACACATCATATCAATTCCCTTTTGTTCTGATAATATAATTTCTTCATTTTTTAGAGCATCAAACCCTTGTTTGTTTTCTCCATCCATTCTCTTCCTTGTGATAGGTATCCATTTGCATGCAGGTGATCTTGGAGTCTGAAGTTGTTTTTCTGAACTCCTACATGGTATCAGAGCTTTCCTACTGCATGTTTGTTCTTGTTTGAAGAATTTGGAGCTACAAGGGTTTGTTGCAAGCCGTTTTTTATTGGAGTCGTCATCATTTTTGCTTCAAAAATCTAGTTTTTGCTTATTTGCAGGAAAAACGATTTCTGGGTTTTATAGTCAGCGTTGAAATTTGAAATGGGTAGCTTTTAGATTTTTCATATCTTGCACATATCTAGAGAAAATCGCAGTCCAAAAAGCGTCAGACGTCATTTTTCTCTTGGCTGAAGGTCAAAAAAAATTATTTTTAAATCTTTTGTTTGTTCGATCATAAAAACAATTTTTCGGGTTTTGTTTCTAGCATCAAAATATTTGTGGGTTTTGATTTTTGTCTACAAATAGTGAGTAGATCTTCTAGAAATCAAATTAGAAATAGACGTTTCCGCTAGAAAACCTGTTTCCTGCAAGCTAAATTCATTTTTGAAAAATTCATAACTTTTGGCCACGGTGTCCGTTTTTGGCAAATAAGATATTGACGGAAAGCTAGTTTCGAGCACTTCATAGTGGTGTAGGCCATTTTTTCAGATTTTGTCATCTACACAAATTTGAAGTTATTTTTCATCATGGAGGCAGATGCGAACATTCATGAGTGCATGCACTATTTTCTTTTTTGTATGCATTAGATTTCCCTCCAGGTATATTTTATTCAGTTTTTTGTGTTTTCACACTCTGGTGAATTACTTGGACATATTTTCTCTTGGGAACTTCTTGTTTGTATGAGATGTTTCGATTTTTGGCTGTTCTTCATGTATTTCCAATCTTTTTGTCCTTTGTGGGCATTTTGTGCATCATTTGTAAGCAATCTTTTATGTAAACGCACTGAGATAAAGTGCCACACTATTGCAAATGCATTTTGGGGGTTTTGCACATAAGGTTGTGCCATATTTTGTACTTGCACTGTATTATAAAGTGCCATGGGGGGTTGTGTAGTGCCTTTGTTTTTCCATCACACCTTTTTCCGGTGAGTGTCCCTCCACGACGACAGTGGATCCATATGATTCCAGCCTCATGTATGTGTGTTTTGTTTTGCACACCATTTTTTCACTTGCAGGTGCTTTCTTGTGCACTTTCAGATTTTGTATCTTCTTCTTTATGCACTACAGGGTGTTTCACACCATTTAAGAGGATTTGTTAGGCTCTCCCAGTTCAGCATTATGGGGGGGTATTATACTGTTCGTGCTAATGCTTCCTTGGTTTCACCTTGGAAGGAATCTTCCATTCTCAGTTAATCAATGTTCTTCAGACTATCGGTACTTGTGCCATTTGTATCTTCGTTCCAAGTGTTTTCCTTTGTTTGCCATTTGATTCGAGTAGTGTCGTTTGGGGCACTCATGTAGATTGTTGTCTTCTTGATCTTGATCATCCTATCTTCAGTGGAGGTTCTTCAGCACCATAGCAATCATCTTTCGACAGTTGTTTGCAGCTTCTTCTACTTCAGTGATGTTCTTCTTGGCTTTCTGCATCTCTTTTTGGAGTAGAGCTTTTCCCATGAGGTTTTCTCTATTTCTCCACTTTACAAAGATTTGGTTGTATTTGGGTACCTGATCTGGCCTAGTTGTCGAGACCCATGTTTGCCTTCTTGCATTGTAGTTACCTTTGCTTTCTTGCACTTGTTTGTAGTTGCATTGTTGCTCATCTTAAGGGGGGGTGTTAGAGTAAAGGTTTTAACTTAATTATGTTGATTAAATTACCTTTATTCCCTTCTTGAGATTTCACGTTAGTTTGCATAAAGTGACATTTAATAATTATAGTAATTATTACAAATTTTCCTATTAGGGCTTCTTTTAGGGTTTTTTCCTATTAGGGTTTCTTTAGGGTTTGCATGATCTCCTTTTATAAGGATTGATCCCTTTGTATATTTTACAACACATCATATCAATTCCCTTTTGTTCTGATAATATAATTTCTTCATTTTTTAGAGCATCAAACCCTTGTTTGTTTTCTCCATCCATTCTCTTCCTTGTGACAGGTATCCATTTGCATGCAGGTGATCTTGGAGTCTGAAGTTATTTTTCTCAACTCCTACATATGGAAGGTGTCGATATCAAGTTACTATGAAGTACAAACACAAAGAGAGAGAGAGAGAGAGAGAGAGAATTAGATAATAGTATACAAAAGATTACGTTCTTTTCTTTGTGTCCATAGAGTTTGCTCTCTTTGCATAGTCTAGTATGATTGCTAGTATTTAGAGTGACTTTTAACCAAGTTTTTGAAGACTATAATAACATGCTCTTGTCATGATCAAACACATAGCAAGAGATTTGAATAATAGTGCTATGTGATGTCATTGTATTTTTGTGTTCATGAGGTGTGTCTTGCTTTACATAGAAGTGTGATTTAACTGAGGTCATTGGAGTTTAATTGGATAGTATGTTACAGTGCTCTGGATGTGTAATATCCATGTGGTTGTAATATGAACTTGCCTAAAGTTGCTTGTCTTAACATTAGATAAATACTTGTGTAAAAGTTTCTTTTTGTGTGTCATTTGAAGATTTTGGTCAAGGTGTCAAGAGAGGAATTTATTGCTTATACATACATTAGTATAAAACTTGTTTGTATTTGTTGAGATGAGAGGAGTCTTGTAAAGAAAATATTATCCATGTATGCAAGGAGAGTCAAGTATTGAATATTTGTATGTGAAAAATAAATTGGAATGTATTGTAAACAGAGTAGTACTATGTATTTCTAACTTTCATTTCCTATTGGAGTTGGTGCTCCTGTTTGTATTGGAGTTGGTGCTCCTATTGTTTCTAGAGTTGGTGCTCTATTGTACTCAGTGAGAGTTTGGTCAACGAGATCCAGAGTTGGTGCTCTATTGGACTTAGTGAGAGTTTGGTCAATGAGACCTAATGGTGAAAAAATTGTGAGGTTTGGATTGGTCCAACTCACACAGTGGTTTTTCCCTTTCTAGGGTTTTCCACTTATAAATCCTATGTCATGGTGATTCTTGTGTGTCTTCATTGAAGTTTGTGCTTTTAAAAGTTGTATAATTTCTTTGTTTTGTGCATCATTGATTCACCCCCCTCTCAGTGATAGTGAGTATTCCTACATGCTTTCCTTCAAAAATATTTTAGTGTTAGCATAAAAAAATTCATCTTTTAAAGTCGTGAACAAGTATTCATTATCATCATAATCTCCATAATTAGATTCATCAGCAAAAATACTTGCATCTTCTCTAACACAATAGATTTTCTTGATCATCTTACCTTTGTTTTCCTTATTCTTTTTGTTCACAATTCTATTTGGACATCTTGAAGCATAGTGACCTATTTGTCCACAACTCAAACATTTGAAAGGTAATTTACCTTTGTACTTATCAATGCCATTTTTCATCCTTTTCACAAAGTTAGCTTCTACATCATCAAGTTCATTCTAATCTGAATCTTCAATCTTCTTTGATTTTCCAACCTTAAAAGCAATCTCCAACTTTACACCACTATTCAGACCAAATTATCTCATTTCAAATACAATTAGTCTACAATACAATTGATCTCTAGTGTAAGTATTAATATCTACAATTTCCTCAATAGAAAAAACTTTCTGACCATAAGATTTAGGAAGAGTTTTGAAAAAATTCTTTACCACTTTTGGTTCTTTGACTTTTCCTCCAAGACCTTTGATTGCATTGACAATTTCATCAACTCTCTACATGTGGCTTGTGATATTTTCTTCTTCTGACATTCACAAGTACTCAAATTGTGTCTTCACATTTTGCATCTTAGCTTCTTTAACTTTAGCATCCCCTTCATAAATACTTTCTAGCTTATCCCAAATTTCTTTAGCAGTTTTCAAATCCATAACTTTCACTAATTCAAAATTTGCAAGACTATTCAAGAGAACAAAGCTTGCTTTACCATTTATTTCATAGGCCTTGATCTCATCAATTGTCCTCGGTCCATTTGTAGGTATAGTGTATTGAGTCTTCACTGACTGCTAGACATCCTATCCAAGGTAAACCAGATAGCCTTCCATCTTTACCTTTTAAAATACATAGTCCATGCCATCAAACATAGGGATCTCCTTCTTGTTTGCCATCCTAGATCTACCTTAAGTGGTTAAGCTTTTCTCCAAGGAACCTTAATTTGATGCCAATTTTTGAATGAACAAAGTAAGAATGATGAATCTCCTAGTTTGATCAAAGAAAGTACAAATCAATAATTGGTCGATTGTTATATCTAATTGCTACTAGATTGGATATCATGCATGAAGTTTGTCTTGTGGATGGATTTCAAGAAGATCCTAGAGAGTCACATGTTGTAGCAGTAAAGAGGATGTTCAAATACTTAAAGGGAACTCTGGATCATGGCTTGTGGTATCCAAAGTATACTAACTTCATTTTGAGTGCTTACACAGATGTAGATTGGGCTAGTTGCGTGGATGACAAGAAAAGTACAATTGGTGGTACATTCTTTCTTGGATATAGATTGGTATCATGGCTAAGTAAGAAACAAGATTCAATTTCTTTATCTATTGTAGAGGTTGAGTACACTACAACATCTTGTTGCACACAGGTGTTGTGGATGAGGAAAACATTGAAGGATATCAAAGTAGTGTATGATGAGTCTATTTCTATCTTCCGTGACAATACAAGTGTAATTAATATTTCAAAGAACCTGATGATGCATCCAAGGACAAAACATATTTCAACCAAATATTACTTTCAGAGAGAGAAGTATGTGGAGAATGAAGTGAAACTTGAATATATCATATCGTTGATATATTCATTAAGGCTCTTCCTAAGGATACTTTTGAGTATCTCTAGGAAAATTTGGGCATTATTTCCCCTCCTTTGAACTAGATGCGTAAGGAGATGTATTAGTTTAGTGGATCTTAGGATTCATTCTTTGTTTTGGACTGATATTAGTGACTACCTCTTAGGGGGAGTAGGTAGTTACATTGTTGGTTGATTGTGTGTTGTCATTGTGTAGTGGTTGTTGATTTGGTGTAGTTTGGTGTGTGCTCCTAAGGGGGAGTATTCAGGGCAATAAAGGAAAGATGTTGCAGAATGGTAGTAAGCAAGTTGATTGATGTCAAAGGAAGAAAAATAAAACAAATACAAATATTTGGTCCTTTCCCATTGATGTCAAAAGGGGAGAGAAAATTCATTTGAAAAAGAACAATTCTTTAGGGGGAGATAAAGTGGAGAGACAGAGTCGTGTGAAGAGAAAGTGTAATGGGTATGTTGAGTAAGGGGAAAAAAAGAGAAAAGGAAATAGGTATGGAGCAGAGTTGTTGTGTCTATGATGGTTTTTCACATCATGTGTTTCCATCAATGACAAAGGAGGAGATTTTTGCAAGTATAAGCAATTACTGTTGTCATTGATGTCAACAAGCATGTGTTGTCATTGATGTCTATTGTTGGGAAAGAGTATGAGCAGTTGATGATATCCATGCTTTGATTAGTTGCATTATGTCGTCATTAGTAAATATATTGGTGTCAACCTCTAGTGTTGATTTGATAAGATTTATTCTATGGTTGAGGAAGTACTGAAGATGATGAGGATGTGTCTTTGATGCTTGGTTTCCAAGTGCTTTTGAGAAACTTTGATAAAAAAAGAGGAAACAGTGTGTTACAATGGTGCTTTGGGTTACAAAGGTGTGTTCTTGTGTTGCTTCACATTTCTTCTAAGTTGAAGACCTGCCTGTGCAATTTGGATATGTTGGTTAGAGTAATTTAGAAGTGTTATATTCAATATTTTGTATGTTGAATCATTGTACAAAAGATGTGTTCACCAATGTGTGAATCATGCATTGCAGAGGTATCTAGGAGAAATATCTTTGCTTTGCATTTCTCCATAGAGTGGTTTCAAGTCTTACGAACCTCAAGGAGTGTTGATAGTGTTGGTATCTTTTATTGGGTTATATGGTTCATAGTTCAATGCTTTGGAAGTCAATTTTTCAAGTAATAGTGTATGATAGATTTGTCTGAGTGTATTAGGTTTTGTACATTCTTCAGATGAAAGTTGTTGCGAAGGAGTTTGTTGGATTTCAAGGTGTTTGAGGAATATTCTAGATCATGTTTAAGCATGGCATGTGGTTCACAAGTCATCCTTCATTTTGAGGAAGCATGTACTTAAGAATTCAATGGCGTTTACACGTGATGAGGGCTACACCGCTGAAAACCCACACAAAACACAACAATAGATACCAACATAAAAGATGTGAGATAGAAAATAACTCACTTTCAATTATTTTCAGAAAATGAAATTACAAATTCAAAACTTACAATGCTATAGCCTCATGGGCTTCATTCATTATAAAAAAATCAACTCTAAAAGAAAATTTATCATTTGGAGTCACAATATGCACTAATGGAGCCACCTTCTACAACCCCCACTTAAACCTTTTGTTTTAACCAATAATCGCCCTAGAATGTTCTAGAAAGTGTAACTTTCCCTTTTGTTTTTGTACCAAAAGTCTCACCGTTTGATTTCTTGCCTAGAAAGATATTTGAATGAAATTCACTTTTTAGTGGGGTAGGGCCATAACTTTTGATCCGGGTGTTCGAATTTCTATTATAATATATCGTTGAAAAGCTCTTGAAGAGATCTACAATGTTGAAACATCAAATATCGTTTCGTCCACCTTTCGAGTTGTTTTAGGGCTTCTAAGGTTTTCAAATTTGAATTTGAAGCTGCATTCGAGAAATTTCTCGAGACGAGAACTTTAATATCTCGCAAACCATATATGGTATTGAGACAATTCTTTCACCGTTGGAAATGTTTTCTAGTTCTACTCCTTGTGGTAAATTTTCAAGAAATATTTTTCAAATCTGCTCCTTGGGGTAAATTTTCAAGTCCATACGATCTTGTTTAGGCTAGCTTAATAAAAATAGTAAGTGACCATTTTTCACTTTTTCTGAATTTTGACTGTCTTACATCCCTTAAGTTCCATCATGGGACTCAAAACAACTAAATAAAAATAAGAAAAAACATTTTTTGGGGTGATGCAAGAGTGACCTACACCATTGGATGCTCCTGCATTAGACACCCAGAGTAATTTGAAAAGTGACCATGTCACTTCTCAAGAGTTAGAGGGAAATCAAGATGATTAACCTTAGCCTTAGACAAACATGATGAATCTTCAACAAGCCTTTCTTTCCATTTAACTAGATATTCTTCATGTTGCTTGCTTCTTGTATTTTTTCCCACATGGCTATCAAAGATTTATTTTATCTCTTCCTTCTCTAAAGTAGGTGCTAGAATTTTCCACTATTCTTTTATAGTCCCATACTCTATATCACCTTCATGATACTCTATCAAATCAGCAATGTTGAACATAAGAGAAATGCCTATTCCACTAGGCAACTCTACCTCATAAGCATTTCTTGAATCATGCTTCTTCAGGATCTTGCACGATCCAAAGATTTTCATTTTCAACTTGTTATATGTTCCCATTGGGAGCCTTTCTTTCCTCAAGTGAACCATGACATCATCACCAACTAGAAATTCCTTAAATCTCCTCTTTTGATCAGCCTTAACTTTCTACAGAGATTCATCTTATTGATTATGATTTCTTACCTCTTCATGCAAATTCTTTAGGTGCTTTGCAAAATCTTCAGCCTTGACACTACTCTTTTCTCCTATGTCCATCTTCCTCAACTTAGAAACATTCCTCAGACTACTCCCATATACAACCTGGAATGGGGATTTACTAGTACTCATGTTGACAAAATTGTTGTAAGAAAATTTTGCTTGTGGTATAATCAAATCTCATCCCTTGGGCTTATCTCCTACTAAGCATGTTAGTAGGTTACCCAAAATCATATTCACAACCTTTGTTTGTCCATTAGTCTGTGGATGGTGCACAAAATTGAACTTCAAATCTATCTTCAACTTCTTCCATAATGTCCTACAGAAATAACCAACAAATTTGGTATCTTTGTCTGAAACTATACTCTTTGGTAGACCATGTAGTCTCACTACCTCTCTCAAAAACAACTCTTCAATATGAACAACATCAATGATCTTATGGCACAAAATGAAATGTGCCATCTTTGAAAATCTATCATGTTGGACTCAAGGGAAAACTAAGAGGGGGGATGGTGAATCAACGTTATGCAAACTAAACTTTATTAATCTAATATTTAAACCATTTCAATATTAAATCAAAGGAAAGATGCAAACACACAAAGTAATCATCCACAACAACATAACACAAGGATTTTTACATGGAACCCCTGTTAGGGGAACAACCACAGTGGAGGTCAATCCATAATTTGAGTACTCAAATATAAGTTTTACAAAAAAAATGCACTTGCATTCAAGCTCACTGCTCAAGATAGGAAGGCTCACTGCCTTACAAAATATTCAGATTAAGACCATCTGAAGGATTGAACTGAAGTAATAGTATCTACTCATGCCTGGTTACATTTTCGGTTAAGCTCATGGATCAGATTTTGGACCTTATGTTTGATTCTGCACTTCGCTCTGCTCTTCGCATTACAAATCCATGTACAGATGAATTCACATCACTATCATTTTGAATTTCACGTCACACACTAGCACACTTTGCATCTCATACATTCCATATCCAAAATGATACAACTGATCTTTTATATATATCTGTTGCCAAAGATTTGATCATTCATATGTCAGCTTTTATAAAACATAAAATAGTTTTCAACTGTCGGCTAAATCCACAACTAATTCTTAATGTGTACCATCCATAGTCATCCATAGCATAGTAGGGACCTAACTAAACATGTTCGAGCACAAAAACATTTAACCAATTACACCTTAAACGTCTGCAACGACTATATCCACCAAGTCGGCCTTTTAGCATTGATAACTAGAAAATCAATACATCGGATCTCCTAGATCGTACACCAGTAAATATGCACTTTGGATAAGATAGTATGAACATCAAGATACCTTTCTTTGAGATCCACAATTGAAAATGATAATCTGGTGAAGTATGTAGATTGACAGATTTGGCTGCAACCAGATACCCTGTTCTTCACTCTTACTTCTGGTAATAGCTAGCTCTTCATTTTATCTGTCGGTATGGACCAATACTAGTTTGTGGATCGGATAAATGACTTAGGTTGCCATCAATGACAACACTAGAAAACATATGCCAACAATCTCCCCCTTTGGCATTGATGGCAACACTTAGTGAAAAATGACTAAGTGTCAAAGCCAATATGAGTATGCTGCCAAACTTCAAAATTTCAAAACATAGCTCCCCATTAGATTGATGAGTAATTTTTCACTTCTCTCTCTCCCCCTTTGACATCAATGGCAAACAAATGTTCAATCTCCCCTTTTGAAATATGACCAAAAATTTGTTGTTTCAAAATTGTTTTCAAATTTTGAAAAAGAACAACTGCTACTTGAGTTAGAAGATTATCTTTTGATTTTCTTTCATCTCCAAAAGAAATTTCTTCCAAGCTTCTGTTGCAATCCCAAAGATTGTGATCATGTTGTTATTCTTAGATTTCTTGTTGACAATCTCAATGAGGGATTTTGGAATTGTGACTGCATCCTCTAATTTCTCTCATTTCCTCAGTATCTCAGTCATTTGTTCCAATCTACATTCAGTTAGGTCCTTTACTTTCCAAAAAGTGTCCACAAGTTTCTTTTTAGTGAATTGAACTTTTGTATGCTCAGACTATAACTCTTGAATTCTTTTCTTGATTGTGACATCATGATCCTGAAACATATCAAATCTTTTTCCAATCCCATTTAATTCTATTTTAATTTGTTCCAATTTTTCTTTGTATTTACCAACTGCATGAGACCAATGGATGCAATAGTTATAGATTTTATTTTTTGCACTTATGCATTGCATCAGCTCATTCATTTTCTTTTTCAACTTGGTAAGAGATGCTCTGAACTATTCCTTCAAAAGTAAGATTACTTCTCCTTCTTCTTTGTTTTGCGACTCAGAGTCCATAGTTTCCTTAATACATTCAATCATTTCTTCAGGTAAGATATTTTACAAACTCTCCAATTTGATCTAGTTGTGCAAAACATGAGCACTTAGTACACTTAAAATCATATCTTGATCATATGAGGGTCTAATGGACCATAGTTTAGCAATTTTTTGTATTCCACCTTCCTTATGAATAAGTTGTAGTAGTTTCTCTTTTGTCAAGTCATCTTCTTCTTCACTTTCTTCTATCATTTCCTTATCTTGTTTTGGTTCGACTAATTCTAGTTCTTTTCACTGTGTTTCCTTAGTTTCTTTGTCAGATTCCTCATCTAGTATATCCACGATTTCTTGTTCCTTTCCTTTTCCTTTAATTTTTGGAATCTTGCATTTTGGAGGAGTACAGACAATAATTTATTTTTCTCTCTTCTTCTTTCTCTCCATCTCATCAGAAGAGGGGCCAACTACAAGTGCTCTTACCGGAAGAGAAAAATCAACTGAGCCAACCTTTCCTAGCAAACTTTTAAAGAAATTTCCAAATTCTTGATCACAGTTAGCCAAACTCTTAGAGTGTGTGTAGATTTGTTTGCACACCGGTTCATTTACTTCACATATCACATTGTTGTTCATCGGTATGTAATTCAGAAAGTACATTACTAGAAATATGACAAGAGTATCAAACCTGAAAGGGTAATCTGTCATCTTCATTAGTTGCACATTCTCCATCAGTTGATGTTTCAACAATCCACAAAGGTCAAAGTCCTGATCTTCCATTATCATTTTGTATGAAATGTAGATCACACCTACTGAAGTAGAACCTTCTCTGTTTCTGAAGAAAAAATTGTAGGATATGCCATGCGCAATGTATCTTGTCACAAAGTTTTTGATTTTCGAGATTATTAGTGCCCTTTGATCTCCAATAACTCCAGTTAGGGTTTTGAATTCTTTATTTCGGATGGATTTCTTTTTTGGTATATCTCCAACTTTGCATAATCTAGTAAGATTTCCAATTACTTTCTTTGAAATGATGTAGGGTTTGTCCACAATCAAAGGGTCATCAGTCAATCTGCTCAAAATGAACTTAACGATTTTTGCGTTCTCAAAATAGGGAAACTCATTCCAAATGTCCAAATTCTTGTGTTTGGCTTCTCTCAACCATTTCAATTCATCGGGCAACAACAAATTTCTCACGGCTCTAATATTCTCATCGATGTATTCATCTAAATTAATTATCCCTTTGACTTGTTCCATTTTTCCTTTTGTTCTTATGTTTCGCACACCAAATTATGTGGAAATTCAAAAACAACTGAAATACCTGATGAGTTTAGAGATTCACCGCTAAATTATCTTAACACCTTTGAGATTCTCCTTCCGAGTGCTCTCCTTCTTTTCTTCTTCGATGCAAGGTGACAAATGAGGGTTTCAACTACTTTTTATAACTTCGCATACCTAACTTTTGAATTAATAAATGCTTTTTCTCTAGGTACTCCAGATGCCCTGTTTTCTTAGTCAACGAGAGAAAAATTCTTTTGCGGACCCATGATTTCTTTGAGTTTCCTTGTGAATGTTTTCCAAAACCTCTATAGATCATTGATACACCTTTTTGATAATCTTTCATGTTTTGGTACCAACTACGAATAGGGAAAAAAAGATTTTCTTGAAAACATCCCCCTAGGCCAATGACCTGAAATCAATTTTCGAAGGAATTACCGGAAGTAGGTTCTGGTACAAAACTATTTCCTGCATTGGACTCAATCTTTCTAACCCATGTCTTCTCCATCTGATCTCTTATTTCATTTGCAATCACTTTTCCTTTTTCTTTATCATATTTTTGTGTATTTTTGCCTTTGTATGCTGGACCTCTTCTATCCATATTTTTGTTTCTGTAAAATCTTGCAATGTGATCGTATTTGTTGCAATTGTAGCACACAGTATTTCCTTGTCCAAACCAATCATTCCATTGATTTCTTCTTGATCTGCATTGGTTAGCAATATGCCCAAATCTTCCACGGGTATAACATTCAACATTCCTTCTACTAACATAGTAGTTTGACACATTTTTGCATTTAATTGATATATGACCAAAATTTTTGCAATTGAAACACTAACCAAAAAATGATGAATCTCTTGATTTCATTTTACTTCTACATTGAGTTTCCATATGACCAAATTTATTGCAAGCAAAACAATATCCATTAAACTTCTGAGCATTAGGTTGTCTTACCAAATGTCTTTTTGCTTTGTTCATCAAATTTCCTTGCCTGAAATTTCTTTGTCTAGATCTAGAACATTCTCCTTTCTCATATCCAAGGCCTCACTTGTCATTTTCGTTCTTATGTCCTTGAGTCAGCTCATCAAGTATAACTGAGCTAATCTTAAAATTTTCTTTGTATTCATTTGCAATAGTAAGTTCATCTCTGAGAATAACAATCTCCTTTTCAAGTTCTTCTTCATTGTTTCTGGATTGTTGCCGTTCACACTCCAACTGAATGAATTTTCCATTTACTCTTATGCATTCATCAAATTTTTCTTTTAAGGACCGAGCAAGGTTCTCCTCATTCTTCTTCCTTTCTTCAATCTCCTTATTCAACTTCATCACCATATATTCCATCAAATGTTTTAGAGTAGCATTGTCTTTGGCAAGCTTTTCACATTCTTCAGTTATTTCCTTCAGGGTTTGATTCAAGTGATCATCATCCATGCTTATGCTCTTTGTTTGCTTAATTTGATCATAGAGATCCTTTCTCTTCTCCCCGAACTTAACAATCTGATCCTCCACTGTCTGAATGAATTTCTCAGCATCTTTAAGATTCGCTCTCAATTCCTTGACTTTTGCTTTAGACTGATCAAGATCATCAAATGCTACCACAAGTTGTTGTTGAAGACTACTAGAGTCCATTACATTCCAAGACCCACCTCAAGCTGCTAAACTTCTTCTAAGGAACTAGGCTCTGATACTAATTGTTGGACTCAAGGGGACACTGAGAGGGGGGGGGTGAGTCAGTGTTCTGCAAACTGAACTTTATTAATTTGATATTTAAACCATTTCAATATTAAATCAAAGGAAAGATGGAAACACGCAAAGTAATCATCCACAACACCATAACACAAGGATTTTTATGTGGAAACCCTGTTAGGAAAAAAACCATGATGGAGGTCAATCCACAATTTGAGTACTCAAATATAAGTTTTACAAAAAGAATGCACTTGCATTCAGGCTCACTGCCTAGAGCTCACTGCTCAAGATAGGAAAGTCATTGTCTTACCAAATATTCAGATTAAGACCATCTGAAGTATTGAACTAAAGTAATAGCATCTACTCATGCCTGGTTAAAGTTCTGGTTAAGATCATAGATCAGATTTTGGACCTTTTTTCTGATTTTACACTTCGCTTTGCTCTGCTCTTCACATCACAAATCCATGTACAGATGAATTTGCATCACTATCCTTCTGAATTTCGCATCACACTAGCACACTTCGCATCTCATACATTCCATATCCAAAATGATACAACCAGTCTCTTATATATATCCACTAACAAAGATTTGATCATTCATATGTCGTCTTTTATAAAACATAAATTACTTTTCAACTGTCGGCTAAATCCACAACTAATTCTTAATGTGCACCATCCATAGTCGGCCATAGCATAGTAGGGACCTAGCTAAACATGTTCAAGCACAAAAATATTTAACCAATTACACCTTAAACATCCGCAACGACTATATCCACCAAGTCAGCCTTTTAGCACTGATAACCAGAAAATCAATACACCGGATCTCCTAGATCGTACACCAGTAAATGCACACTTTGGATAAGTACAAACATCAAAATACCTTTCTCTAAGATCCACAACTGGAAACAATAATTTGGTGAATTATGTACTTCGACAGATTTGACTATTATCGGATACCCTGTTATTCACTCTTACTTTCAGTAATAGCTAGCTCTTCATTCTTTATGTCGACATCGACCAATACTAGACTGTGGACTGGATAAATGACTTAGGTTGCCATCAATGACAACACTAGAAGCCATATGCAAACATATCCACCACCACAAATATGGAATCATGCCCTATGTGTCCTTGGCAAGCCAAGAACAAAATTTGTGCTAATATCCTCCAATGGCCTCTCAAGTACAAGTAATGGCCGATACAATCCAATATTCTGAATTGTTCCTTTTGCCATCTGACATACTCTGTAACTTTGTACAATCTTCTTCACATCTTGTTGTAAATGTGTCTAGTATTAATTCTCACTAACAAGAGCAATGGTCTTATCTAGACCAAAATGTCTAGCCAATCCTTCACTATGATTCTCTTTGATTAGATTCTCTCATAAAACTCCTTGGAATGCATAATTGGCTTCCTCTAAATAAAATCCCATTTTGGATTAAGAAATCCAACCATTTTGTCCAATCCAATGTAAAAGGTTCCAAACAATCCTTCTAAGCTTCTAAAAAGTCAGGATCTTCAGGATACAAACTCTTGAGTTCATTGAACCCGACAAACTCTATATTCATCTCTATAAAAAAAAATTGCCTTCTACTCAAGGCATTTGCAACTCTATTTGACCTTCCACTCCTATGCTTCAAAAAAAAAGTATAAATCTACAAAAACTCAACCCATTTTAAGTGCCTTTGATTTAACATTCCTTAACTATTGAGATATTGTGAAGCCTAGTGTTCAGTATATAAAACAAATTATTTTGGAAACAAATAGTGTCTCCATTTCTTCAAAGCCTAAACTATAGCATAAAACTCTTGATCATGAACAAAATATTTATTCTTAGCATAATTCATCTTCTCACTAAAATAGGCAACAGGCTTACCTTCTTGACTCAAAACAACTCCTATGGCAGTGCCACTAGCATCACAATCTACTTGAAAGACCTTATTGAAATCTAGAAGTGTCAAAATAGGTTGCTTTGTGACTTTCTTCTTCAACATATCAAAACTCTTTGTTGCTCCTATAGTCCATTTAAAATCCTTTCTATTCCCTCTCATTGTTTCAGTTAGAGGTGCATAAATACTACTAAAATTCTTAATAAACTTTCTATAAAAACTTGCTAGACCATGAAATGAACTTACCTCTATAGCATCCTCGAGGTAGGCCATTCAATGATAGCTCTCACCTTCTCTGGATCTATTTTAAGACTCTTTGTTGAGATAGCAAATCCCAGATACACCAACTCTCTCTTCACAAAATTACATTTCTTCAAATTAATCAGCAACTTCTTCTCCCTTAGCTTCTCAAAAACTCTTCGGATATGCATCAGGTGCTCCTCCAATGTCTTACTAAAAATCAAAATATCATCCAAATAAACAATAACAAATTTTCCTAAAAAATATTTCAATACCTCATTCATAAGCCGCATAAATGTGCTTGGTGCACTCGTTAGCCCAAAAAGCATGACTAACCACTCATACAAGCCCTCCTTGGTTTTGAATGTTGTATTCCATTCATCTCCTTCTCTAATATGGATCTGGTGATATCTGCTCTTTAAATCTATCTTCGTGAAGTACTTAGATTCACTCAAACAATCCATAATGTCATCCATTCTCAGCAAGGGAAATCTATACTTGATGGTGATCTTGTTGATGGCTCTAGAATCTATACACATTTGTCATTCTTCATCCTTCTTTGGTCCTAGTACTATAGGTATTGCACATGGACTCAAACTCTCTCTGATCAATCCCTTACACAACAACTCTTGCACTTATCTATTCAACTCTTCACTCTCTACTGGATTCATACGATGAATTTCCTTATTTAGAAAGCTGGCTCCAAGAATCAGGTCCATTTGATGACTAATAATTCTTATTGGAGGAAAACCTTTAGGTATGTTATCAGAAATAATATCTTGAAACTCATTCAACAAATCTGAAACCTCTATAGGTGCCACATCAATATCTTCTTTATCAACTCTAGGGATCAACACATAACACATATGCTCATGCCTCATACCTTCTAGGAACTTTCTTCCATCAACCGACCAAATTCTTGCATTAATACATACCTTTTCTTCTACCTACCTCAGGGGTTTCAACTTATGACGAACACCATCCTTTGTCAAGGAATAGGTGTTAGCATGTCCATCATGCACTGCTCATCGATCAAACTGCCACAGTCTTCCTAACATGTGACAAACATCCATAGGCATAATATCACACAATACCTCATCATGGTAATTTCCAATCTTGAACTTTACCAAACATTGTTCATTTACCAAAGCTTTATGGTCCTTTTAAAACCAAGCAATCCAATATGGATTCAGATGCCTTCTTCTCTCTAGCCGCAACTTACTAACCATCTCTTCTAAGACAAGGTTATTAGTACTACCTCCATCAATAATAACATTGCAAACTTTACCTTCACACTTACATCTGGTACAAAAAAATATATTTATTTGAGTTGGTTCTTTCTCCTCATTCAACAAGGCTCTTCTTGTAACAAGAACCTCTCCTCTTTCTACATCTTCGAAAAGACTCGGCATCTTGATCTACATGTGCAACTCATGCATTTCCCTCAAGTCTTTTGTTTGTCCTTCCTTGAATTTGAGGACATGCATAGGCTCTATGTCCTTCTCTGCACTAGAAACAAGTTCCACGAAAGCCTCCTCTTCTCAGTCCTCGTCCAGATCTTCTTCTTCCTCTTTGGTCTCCATTATTTTGATCACGAGGATGGTAGGTGTTATCTCCTTTCTAGTTTTGGCTGCTATTAGATCATTCACCCCTCTTTTGATCTTCATTTAAACCTCCATATGACCGTCCTCTAGTCTTTCCACCACAATCCCACCTCTTTGCTTGCTTTCAAACCTTCTAATCAACTTTTCTTCTACCTCCAAAGCAAACTGATATGCATCTTCAATGGTAGACATTCTTACTAGACCCAACTCTTCTTGAATACTCAGCTTCAACCCATTTATGTATCGAGCAACTTTTTGCTTGTTGGTCTCAGAATGGCATGTTCTAATTAGGACACTGTAGAATTCTTTTGTATAATCCTTGACAAAAAAAATCACTTGTTTCAACCCTTGCATCTTCGACAAATCAAGCTTATAGTCCATAGGAATGAACTATCTTTTTCATTTTTCCACCATTTGGCTATTTTCTCTTTTCATCTTGGATTTCTTTCTAGTTGTACCTCTTTCCACCAAATACTTGCATGACCCTTTAGCTTGGTCTTTGCAAATTTGGCCCTCTTAGGATCTTCCACCTCCTTATACTTAAATTACTCCATTTCGTTGATCCAATCAATCAACTCTTTTGGGTTAAGATTTGCAAAAAAAAAGTAAAAAATCGATCTTTGGCCTTTTCCCAATCTTGGAGATGGCCTTAAATAATCTACCTTGCTCTGGATCTACTGCATCTTATTTTTCTTCGAACTGTTCTTCATTTTCCGCTTCATCTTCACTTTCATCTCCTCTTCTTCGCTCAAACCCTCGACGCAACTCCTCTTGTAGTGCTTGAACTTGTCTCTCCAGGGCTCTAAAACCCTCTTTTGGTACAATAACATTTCTTCCACCACCATGGTTTCTTTGTGGAGGCATTCTGATCACTTTTCTCATAAACCCACAACCACAAGTCTTGGTGCACACTGCCTCACGTTCGGCGATATGTTTACACACTCAGGAAAACCCACTATGATACCACTTGATGAGGGCTACACCACTCGAAACCCACACAAAACACAACAATAGATACCAACACAGAAGATGCAAGACATAAAATAACTCCCTTTCAATAATTTTCATAAAATAAAATTATAGATTCAAAACTTACAAAGCTATAGCCTCATGGGCTTGATTCATTGCAACAAAATCAACACTGAAATAAAATCTATTATTCGAAGCCACAATCTGCACTAATGGAGCCACCTTCTACAACCCCCACTTAACCCTTTTATTTTATCCAATAATCGCCCTAGAATGTTTGAGAAAGTCTAACTCTCCCTTTTGTTTTAGTGCCAAAAGTCTCGCCATTTGATTTCTTGCCTAGGAAGATATTTTAATGAAATTCACTGTTTAGTGGGCCAACTTCTTGGGGCCATAAATTTTGATCCAAGTGTGCACTGACCTTGGAGAAGAGTTTCATGGTTGAAGATGGTATAAGTATGAGTTGAGTTGTTGAAGGATAAAATATAGATGTGAGAGATGTGAATGATGCAAAGTGCAATGTGTTAGAGTGCAAAATTGAGTAATACAGTGTGAGCTTTCATGTGTTAGTCTGTTGGATGCAGTGAGCAGAAGGTGGCTACAATCTTTCATTCAAACTGTGAAGGTGTTGATGTGATTATGGTGGATTCTCTATTGCATTGAGATGTTTTTCTCTATGTAATATTCCTTCTCTATCTTCCTTTCTATTTTGGCAATGAGCCTTTCTTCTTCGGGAAGTGAGCCCTCTGATAGTTAGCCCTATTATATTCGGTGTTGATATTATTTATATTGTGAGCTAATCCTCACCATGGTTTTTCCCTTCTTGGGTTTTCCATGTAAATATGGTATTATCTTGTGTATGGAGTTAAGTTGTTTCAGTTTCTTCTATTTGCTTTTCATGTTAATTCATAGTAACATATTTAAGGGTTTAATGAATGAATGTGGATCTAAATGTGAATGAGGGTTTTGAAGGTTTAAGGTACAACTGATTCACCCCTCTCCCCCCCCCCGCCGCTCGGTTGTCTTGTGCATTCAACACAGTTGATAGCATTAAAGAGCTTGTTGTGCTCTATAATGCTCCAAGAGAAGCAACCATCAAGGTAAATTTGCAAAAATATGGAGAATGATTATGCTTATTCTTAGAAAATAAGAGTGATCAATTTTCTTGTAATGTGGGAATAGAACATGTCTAGCTTTCTTATTAACCTTTGTCTGAGAAGGCACTCTCAGATTGTGTGCTTTAGGCAATTGATAGGAACACATTCTAGACAAAAGTAATGGGCACTACAATGGTCAAAAGAGATCTCTATGAGCAATTCTTACAAGATGTACCCCTTTGGGAGGTGAAAAATAAAGTATTTTTTGTAATTTCTTAATCTGTAGAATCATAATTTGAAAATTAGAAAATCAAATTTTACTAAATAAATAAAAATTCCATAAAAAAACATAAAGTAAATCTAAAGAGAAATTTAAAACAATTACTTTTGTATTTAACTTATTATTGTTGTTTTTGATTAAATAAGAAGCATTTACAAGGTGTCGTACCCTTTACACAGAGAGCCCATAGGGCCAAAGTAAGCTAGTTCAAACCAGAACATGAAGTAGGAGAAGACACACAGGAGCCACAAGTGCCCGACAAAACAGGCCAAACAAGCCACAAATAGAAACAGTTGACAAACAACTGTAAAACAACAAACAAGGACTAGACAACCCTAGAACCTGAGGGGACTAATCTGACTCCCTTAACCCGCGAAGAGGTGATGGATTTGGGGAGTCCCTTCTTCCTCTGCACAATAGACTAGGAAGGCATAGAATCGAAATCCACCGAGCAAGGCAAGAGGAGCGGATCCTCAATAGCCACCTCGGGTGAGGAGCCACCATGTAGTGAAGGAGCCGACACCAAAGGAGAGGAGACATGAGCAATCAAAGGACCAACAGAGTCATTCAATGAGGGACAGGCAAAATCTACTAGAAAAGTGACAACAGATCGAGGCAACAAAAATTCCACAGAAGGGATAGCTAGAAGAGGAGCCTAGAATGACTCAGACACCAAAGGAATAGCCAAGGAAGGGTCGTCCTCCACGAAGGAACCATTTGAAGAGGGAGAGCCAATTGTGATATGGTTTGAGAGAGCATCCTTCCACCAAGTACCAGCGCCCTTGCGACGAGCAAGAGGGCAACCAAAGGCCAAATGATCAGTAAAGAAACACCTCCTACATCGAAAGGGGAGGCCCTCATAGTCCAATAGCTATGTCCAAGGTTTGTCTTCCGCCATTAAGATTACATCACCATGGAGAGGTTTGGAGATGTCCAAATCAACTAAAATGCAAGCAAACCATAGTATGCCCTAGATCCCAAGTCGTGCAGTCCACCTTCTAGAAGTGTCCAATGGAGTTGCCAATAGCTTCATAACAAGAATCCTCCCAAAATTGGAGAGGGAGATTCAACAGTCGGACCCAAACTGGTCTGATATTTAGTGGCTTCATAAGAGGATTGAATGAGTGAGACCAAGGCCGAGGGGACAATGAATGAATGCCCCACATCCACCTCCTATCCAACACACGGTCTCACTCCTTGAAAGAAGAAAATGTAGCAAAGAAAAAGCCTCCAGCGCTAGGATAGAGATCAATCTGCCCAAAAACAAGAGGTTTCCAAGAAATAGAGACCCACTTATGGAGATCTGGAAGGGAGGGCTAGAATCCATTAAACCTGTAGACCACACCCTGACACACATAAAAATCTTCATTCTTAGCAACTTTGGGACCACAAACCACCATAGGGGATGCACAGGCATAGGGTAGAGGCCAAACCCTAGCCGAAGGATGAGCTTTTGAAATAGCCTTGAAGAAAGATTTTCAAAGGTAGCCAGAAGCGTTAAGAGGAGAGGGAACAGAGCTCCCATCCAAACAACCCCGCATAGTCACGTCTTCCTAGTGTCGTTCAAAGGAACCTCGTCCACGCCAGACTGAGGCATGTTCAAGATCGAAGCAGAGAGGACAAACCCCTACAGAGCCCCGTCAATACTCGCAGTAGTGTTCTTAGGAAAAATTCTCATTGGACGCACAACCCACTCCCGCCCAACGCCAACGTTCGAAATCAGAGACAACTTATCGCTCCCACCCAATGCCATAATCAATCAAACTAGATTCATTGTTATTTTAGGGCTAATGTTGTAGTATTTTAAAAGTAATATTGTATAGTTTCATTTCTTCTAACAATCTTCCTTCAACAATATAAACTTGGTCAATTCAAGATCTGAATAGACACCACTATAGGGCTACAAAAAAAGATGAGACCTGACCATCTTTCCATGCCTACCATATTTATAACTATTGCATCAAAACCATATTTTAACACACAAAAAGGAAACAAATTCATTGCTAAATTCATATCCTTCAATTGCATAACACTTAGAGCACCTCTCTTCATGAATCTTCCTAGCCATCTAGCTATATGAAGCTTCAAGTATTGTAAAGGTCTGTAAATAAACTACCTCTCTTTCTCATATCCTCTCTGAATCTTTGATTTGTGTGTTTCCTAGTTTGATTGTTTTATGGACGAGTCAAATTTAGCTTGCCAATCAACTTCTGAAGTATTCAAAGCTTTGAGCTATGTTCTTCCTTTCCTTTGTGGTTTAACAACCTAAAACAAGTTGTTTGATCAATGCATTTTCTTGGTAGCTATCCAAGTAAGCTTTGGTTAATGGTGGTTTTTTTATTCTTCAACTATGGTGGGAGAGGGCTTTGGTTACAGTGCTTCCAGGAAAGGTGTTATAATAACAAGATTGTCTCAAAATTGGACTTGATGTTTGTAGGATCTGGAGTTAATATTGGCATCTAATTGTTTCTTTGCAGGTGGACATTGCAAACAATTACCACATTCTTTTGGATCACTATACAAGAATTGAGCAACTTGAATCCTAATCTGACCAAGGCTTATGTGTCCTTTAGTGGTTGGTGGTTGATGGACTATATGTTATCTTGCCTTCTCTACACAAGATTTGTTTATGAATTTATGGGTGCTATGACCAATTTTATGTGCTCTACATGTTTTATATATTTTGTACGTTTTACAAGCAAATTCTTTGTTTAAAAAATGTCTTTAAAAAAAATCAAATATTAAATCTATCATCCCCATATAAGCTTAAACTTCTTTTACTCTCCTTCAATAATGTATGAAAGGATTTTGAATACTGAAAAATCAACAATCTCTACATTTCATAATTTTTTCCTCTTTATCAATTACTTCCAATATTTCCTTATGCAAGGACTCCAGTTGCGACACAACTCTTGTTGACCTATGTTATTCTTTATAACTTTTGTTGTACTTTTTCTCTAGCTTTTGTTTCTAGTTTCAAAATATCTTCTATTTTCTCTTTATCAACAACTTTATTCTTCATTTTTTTCCTACTCTTGTTGATCTCCACCTACTAGTAACTAGAACTTGCACTAGGAGGGGGTGCAAGGGTTACACTGATAAATAATTATTTGATTATAGTTAATAAAGGGAAATATTTGTATAAAGTTTATTTTTAAGAAATAAATTATAGGAACAAGAAGATGAAACACTAGTTTTGAAACCAAACTAAGCACAAAATAATCTTGTTCTAAAAGATTGAGAGCTAAATTGTAAGACTTTGCACATCCATTAACAAGTTGATTGATAACAAAAACTAATGAGGCAAGACACTCTTATAGCCTCAAACCAAATTATATCGATGACTATTAAAAAAATATCTATCACAATGCTATCATGAATGTAAAATTTATTTTATTTATTATCACAAATACACAACCAAGATGGATATTTGAAACACAAATTTTCTAAAAAAAGTTGAGTTTCAAGCATTTTCTTGTAAATTTGGAAGGGCTCTAAAAAATTGCATGATCATGATTAGTAGGTGTCAAACAAAATTGTAGCCATGCAATTGTCAAACCAAATTGTCATAGATGGATTTTGGAATATAGTCAAAATAGGTTGTTTACTAAACATTTTCCCATGGTAGAGCATCCCATAGGTGAAAGACTACGAAGGGTGGTCCTTGCTCTGCATCCTAATCACTCTAAAATTTACAACTTCGCTACCAACCTACCATAGTAATTGTTATACTTATACATGAATGAAAAAAATGCATTTCATTCCCAACCATCAACCATGATGAACAAACCATGGATAATTCAATACCATACTTACTAGGAGATCAGAGATTGTTTCAATTCTCAAAATGTAAGAAAACTAGGCAACTATTTGTATTTTAATTTTGCAATTATTTGCAAGTATCTTATGTAAATTCAGGTTTGTTTCAAGTTGAAAATATTTAGTTGCCCTTCCATATATTAGTGAATAGCGCTTGCAAAAGATCTTATTTGCAGTAGGATTGTTGTTTGACAATAGAAAAGGTTTGAAAATTGGAGCAAGCAATCAAAAAATAAGAGACATACCAAGTTATACAAATTAGTGTATAACCATAATAAAAAACTAACTAATTTATAGTTCCTTGGAATGTCACCATTTTAGGGTTTTTGCCAGTAAGCCTTCAGGTAGAAGGCTAATTAGAAGTAAACTTTTGAGTTCTAAGAGGTTATTGTGTCAAATCAAGTAGATAGTGTGTAACCATAATCAAATTAGAAGTAAACTTTTGGATTCTAAGAGGTTATAATGTCAAATTAAAGTAGATAGTGTGCAACCATAATCAAAGAACTAGAATAATTCATAGTTTCTTATTGTCACCATTTTGGGGATTTCCCTAGTAAGCTATAAGAAGACTTATTAAAAGTACACTCTTGGATTTTAAGGGGCTATAGTGTAATAGTATGGAGAACACTTGTAAGGTTGAGAAGAAGAAAATGTGATTACCTATTTCAATGAATATGTGGGATATATTAACTAAGTAAAAAAAGTATTCTCAATAAAATCTTGCATTCTTACTAGAACATACATTTATTGCAAGTTAAAAAAATCAATATAGAACTTAGTCATTAAGAAACAAAAGAACAAACATAAACTAGGAAAACTCATCTCATATTTTCATAAAAAACGGAATCCCCATCACCATAACAAAGATAGGTGGTGAATAATCTCAATGAACATGTGATGAAGTTGTACTATCACGATATTCAAGCCTAATCAAAAGCTTAAATATAAATAATGTATCCAAAGATTACCTCACAACATAAGGCAACCCAAGCTTATCTCACACGGTTGTGACCCATATCCTCACCCAAAATTGACCAAGAAAAATAAATCCTTGAAATATGGAAGAGCATAACAAATTTAGGGTACAAAATCTGAGATAGTAGATCCTATAATGCATGTGAATGCCTTTTCTCTTTGTACACATAAAAATATCTATTCTAAACAATATGGATTGCAAAAGCTTATAATCTATAGCCAAAATATTATGCACATACCAGTATGGAAAGGTACATGTGATTAGCATCATGTATCCACACCTCTGATGTGGTCTCCTAAATAGCTAGAGTCCTTATTTTATCCCATTATAAACAAAAAATGTAACAATAATCACCCGCACTAAAAAAGGTTCAAGGTTATGAGAAACTATATTCCTTGATAGCTAGTAACCATCTATACCAAGATACTAAGTAGTTAGTAAACAACTCTAAAAATGCAATGTAGTTAATTGTCCTTAAATGTTATTAACAAAACTCATTAATTATTGTATTAACAACAACAAAACTGTTGAAAGAACTCAAAACAAATCCATACCTTTGATGTGGTCTCCTAAATAACCAACCACCATTATATTAACACACTTGAAGATGGAGACCATATACATAAGAAAGCTACAAAGTTAAAAGAAGCACAATTGAAGCAAAAGATATAATGCTACTTGAGATAACAAAGCTTGTGGTTATTGGTTTGCTAAAACAAATAAGCTATAAATACTCCTCAAATCCCTCAGTTTATTAATATAATAATATTGTTCTCCCATGGTCCCACCCTCTCAAGAACTATTTTAACATCCAAAACATATATGCTAGACTCCCATGATTGGGATTTTAAGCAATTACAATTGGAATCATTGGAATTGGAAGTTGGCATATAATATAGCAAAATTGGATGCTATGAATTGGTATGTCTCTCACAATGTTATATGATTATAACATCTCTTTTGCAAGATATGGCTTGAAGTGTTTGTCATTCATTATCTAAAGTGTTTGCATTCATATGTCATCGTCTTGAATCTTGAATCTTGATAATAAATTTGTTAGTTTAAAGCTTCCTTTGAAAATTTTATAATAAATTAAAAGTATTTTATAATATTTTAAACAAACTAAAAGAAGCTTAAGTTTTAATGTATTAGAAGTTGCATCCCCAAACATAACTTTCTAGCAACTATCAATGAAGCTAGAAGAATATATTGACCCACTATGACTACATTTTCCATTTTAATGGGAGAGTTCTAACCAAACACTAGAGACAACCCAAATAAGGAAGGTAATACAATTTGGCTTCATGCAATGGATCAAGAGCAAGGTTTCTCAGTCCTTCAATTTGTCAAATATTCCTTTCATCTTGCTACCACAATTTTTAGAGTGATAAAAAATATGGCATTCTCATCCCAAATACATATACTACACTTGGACAACAAACATTTTTAACACGTAATATAATATCTTTAAATATGTAATTTTAACGTTGCAAAGTTAGTGTTTCACCTTGTGTTTAATATATTTAACTTAGTAGTGTTACCTAGATGACAAATAAGTTATATTTTTTCTTCTCTTTTTATGCACCATTCTTGGGAGTTGGGACACTACAAAATTTGGAAAAAATAACAAAACAAAAGGGAGATGTAAGGAGGAGCATAGAGGATCACATCCCTCTCTTTAGGACATCTAGCTTGTTATTCTGGCCCCTAGTGCTACGTTCCCATGGAACATTGATCTGAATAATTGTTTGTTGCAATCATGTCTCTTTGAAGTTTAGGCTTTTGACATATGGTTTGGGGATTGACCACAAATTGCTTTGTTTCTTTCATTAGACCATTCTTAGGCTCTCCTCTTATTTCTTGCATAGAGTCTTCTAGAAATTTCCATGATTTTACTTCTTTAGATAGTCTCAAAGGAATTACAGCCTTCCCCATCTAAACATTGAACTTGTACAACGTCATGTGGCCGAGCATTGGCTCAAGCTTATCTACATCCAGTATTTTCTTCCTTAACATTCCAAGCCATGGAGCGTACGATTGAATCCATCAATACCTATAGAAGACTACAACAATCAAATCGATTAGAACCCTAACTTCATCAATTAAATCGATTAAAACCCTATCTACAACAAAACCAAAAAATATAGATGGCTTTGGTAGTGGTAGAAGAACTTATTAAAAATTATTTTGATCAGTTGATAGAGAGAGAAATAAAGGGTATAATTCCAAGGACCCGTTGCCTCCATGGCCATCGAAATGCCATTGTGCATCACTAAGATATTCTTCCACATAAAAGAAATTACAAGGACATGAAGCTTATGTGAATTGAACCTAGGGGTTTTAGGGCCAGACAATACGACAAGGATTGAATTGATAGGTTAACTGGTAGGGATGAATAAAGTAGAGAAAACCCCAAAAGGAATCCACTCACTTGCAAGGATGATTGAATCTACCTTGGAGGAAGGCTACAGAGAAACAAGATCTTGCAAGTGGTGAGTGATGATCAAATGAAGGATAGAGACATAATACAATCAGATATACATTCACAAAATACAAAATCACTGACACCATGACTAGTGACTTACTTCAACATTATACACAAATTGTGTCATGCTATTAATAATGACGATGAGAAAAATGGCTAGAGTTTGGAGGAAAAATATTATGAAAACTGACCAAAGAAGAAATTTTTGAAAGATGAGAAAAACAGAAACCACTCTTCCTACATCGACTGCTTCAATCTATTCACAATAAATGAAAATTAGATCTAAATTTTGGGGGCTTCATCATCAACACCATCGCAAGCAAAGTGTTTATGGCACTACATTCACGGTTATATTTGATATGATTTTACATCTACAATATTTGTTGAAATAGTTCATATTAAATAGCAATTCTCCTCCACCATAAAATTGGCGTCTAAAAACCAACTACCACCTCCCAATTTAACGATGATCTAGTAGTTGTTAGGTGGTATGAGACAAGTTTCAGGTTGAAAACTATCACTATATGTAGGCTATTAGCTAACTAGCACTTGCACCAAAATAAGGTGCAAGGATTACGTCGATAGAAAATTATACGCAAATTATTATACTTTAGAGTATGCTTCAATAAACATATGACAAATATTATTTTATTGTTTGTTATTTTCATATATTAATCTGTCATGTTGTAAATTATATATCTCTCTAAATTAGGATACTTAAACAACTTAATATTGTAGAAATATAAAGACAACAAGGAGCTATACTTTAAGTATTTGTTTGAAATAATTTTTAGAAATAATTTTGGAACCATTGAAACTAAATTATTGTGATCAAATATTGAAATGACTTCTTATATCAAGCTATTTATTTATATTAAAATCTGAATTTCATGATTGGGCATTCTTTTATTTTTTTTCACTGTTAAAATGTTCTCTTATAGCCATTGGGGCATTGTAGATAGTCTTGTCTTGCATTTGGTAATATCATGCTAACAATTTTATACATTAATGATTGCAACTATATTATAGGCCCAATAGTTTATGCAAATGATTATAAACACATGCTAAGAAAATTTGTGACTAAGGTCTTTGTTTCCTTCATCCTTTTATTTAAAATAAATATTTAAATTTATAGTAAACATAGTAGTCTTCATTTCTCTTGTCTAAAATAGAATACTTCTCTCCAAAAAAACAACAATAATTCACTCCAATTTTTAACTTTGTAGCTCATGGTTTTAATAGCATGTTAAAGATAGAGATCATATATAGTTTGAGTTTCATTTGCAATTGTGAGCCAATAATGACCATTGATTTGCTTTCATGCCAACTAATAAATAGGGAAAGAACACTAACAAAATTGAAAAAACATTGCTTTCACTGTGAAATATTTATAAGCACCATCATATTTTCATCTCAAACCATGAATAATGATTAATGATTATGATTATATGTGTCATTTTTAAAAAAAAATTGGTCTCTTTTTTTTTCTAACTTTTTTTTAGAAAAGTAATAAAGCCTTCTAAATTTGAGCAAAATTTCAAATATGAAAGAGGTAGATTCAATCTAAAGAGCTTGGAGTGCATGTATACTATTTTTTGAGAAGGAAATTGGTGAACCTTAATTTGGTATTTTAAGAAAACAAATAGTTTTGGACACAAATGATAATGGCCTACACATTTGAAATTTGGTACTTTTGTTCAATATAAAAAGAAATAAATTAGGTAACTATGTTTTTAATGGCAACTGTAGACTATTAGAAAAAATTGTGTTTTTATTGTAAATACAAATTTTTAAGGGTTAACATAGAACCATCTATTATTTCCATGCGATCTTCATTGCATTTTCATCCGCAAAGAAGCTAAACTGGGCCAAGAATGGTAAAACATTCATCTTGAATCAATAGACATCAATAAATTAGTCCAATAGCTTTTGAGAAATGCTAGACTTAGCCTACCACAAGGCATTTGTGATTGGAAATTTTTAAATCCTTTACCATAGGCTCATCATCGTCATTTTGCATGGCAAAAGCTCTTCACAATTTTGAACAAAACATATGAAACCCTAAGTTTGCATACATAAATTTGTGAGGAATTACTCACCATTATAAACCAATGATTTTTCAAAATTCACCAATGAGATTGTTTTGTTAAATTTGGAATTAGGTTTTTGACATGATTTCATTCCCCATGACAATCTCCTTAACAAATCAAGAGAATTTTGTAACATAAGACCAACAAAAGGTATATGATGTGTGTTTTGAGTTGGTTTGCATCTTCTCAAAGCTCTCTCTTCTCTCCCATGTATAGATAATTAAGATAGAAGGTAGAACAAGAATAAATAAGTTACAAAACTAACAAGATTAAATTTATTGTGGAACTTCTTAATGAACTTAAATCTTTGAAAAAAATAAAATTTAATCATATTATTTAGGGATCTTACTAAACTTTCCTTAGAATCAAAATCTTAGCGTATCTCCTTAAAATTGAAATCATTATATGTTTTCATAATACCCATTGCCCCCTACCGCTCACAAATGTACACCCACAAAGAGATACAAGATATGTGTACTTCCTTTATACTACTATGATATTCACAGAAAGAGCTTTTATGTTTTTTATATACTACCAACAAAAGTACTAAGTCGAGCAAGCATTTTGTAGACTCTTAGAATTGAATCACGAGTCCATGACTTAGAACATTTTTATTCCCAGGCACATTTATGAGAGCTCTCGTAGACAACTAACCACATTCTACCATACAATTAACTATAATTAGATGTAGATTATGTTGAAGAAGCTGCCATACCTTGTTCTGGACTCCAAGAATTACTTGACCATCTCAAAAGACGTAGAATTTGCTCCCAGAAACGCTATGTATCCTTTGGCCTACAAAATTTCTGCCATTTCATTTATTGTTCGGTTTTCCCCCTCATACCACCAAGGTTTAAGATAAAAATAGGATTTTGGGATAATCCTTTCGCAGTTCTGGAATCCATAGACAAAAGCACATCATGGTGCATTGCAACTCTGACACCGTGTACAGGATTGAACTCAGCAACAAAGAATCCGTCGGCATAAAATGCCAAGAAAACTTAATCAACGTCTTTTACGACCTCTGAGAGCACCCCAAGGCTAAGGGGATGATCTGCCACAAGAATATTGCCAAGTTGTATTGTTGCTTCAGTAATGGCAACTCAATTATGCTTTTCTACGACAATATTTGATTTACTGAATCTCCTATGAATATATGAATCTTAATGGCCCTGACGCATTCCTCAACAAAATCTTTGTAGAATCTAATCTTAGCTATTTAATCTTAGTAATATCTGCATTGATGGCCTTGAGCCTGATAGTTGTCTCACGCTGTCAAACCACTCCTTGGTTTCCGTTAAACTGTGATAGTTTTATGACACCATTTTTGCCTTCCTCTTTTGTGTTGCGGAGAATATTTTGTGTGTATATGTTGTGTGCTCGTCACTATTTTGCGCGTTGAACGGCTGCTCAATCAACTCTGAGTGTTTTCTGTTATTATGACTCTGATATCGTCTTCGGCGTCGAGTTTATGCTGATTATATGCGGGGAGCGTATACACATTGTTTATACCCACTGTGAAGATTTTTACAGTCAGAATAACAATAGATATAAGAAAGAAGAAGAAGAAGAATCGGTCAGGAGTTCTGTTCATTGAGGTCAAATAGAAGAGAGCTGATCTCGAGGGGATTCGAATCAGGAACCTGCACTTTCAGAGGTCTGTTCAAATTTGTTTTTATACCAAAGAATCTGGAATTGCAGCTTATGTTGTTTTTGTTTACTCGTGTTCTCTTTTCATACACAAAGAATAGGTTTTAGATCTGGTTTTGTGGGTATTAAGATGTTTTGGGGGCACAAACTCCGACACTGACCCATTTCGGATTCCCCACTTTGCAAGGACACCCATTTTGCAAGCTCTCACTTTGCAAAGACATGTATTTTGCATGACATCAGTTTGCTGAATTCTTACTTAAGCTCTATTTGTATCTTACTCTTCTGTGGGTTTTTTACTAGTCGGGATTGGGATTCTAACTTACAACCGCTGTTCAATTTTTTTCATTGATTATCTCTATTTGTGCTGGGTTTTCTATGTGTGTGGTCTTTGTCACTGGTTTTAGTTACAATTTTTGGCTTTTTATATGGTTAATTACCTTTTTTTCAATTTTCTTGTTGGAATTTAAAGCAAAAAGCTTTATATAATTCTATGGCTCTGGTTTTTACTATACCGCTGTTTAATGGTGTTTGCATGTATCCTTATAAACTCCCAGCCACTGTTTAGTTGTTTTTAGATGTCTTGGTGTACTGGTTTAAACATGGTTTTTACTATACCGCTGTTTAATGGTGTTCGCATGTATTCTTATAAACTCCCAGCCACTGTTTAGTTGTTTTTAGATGTCTTGGTGTACTGGTTTAAACATGGTTTTTACTATACCGCTGTTTAATGGTGTTCGCATGTATCCTTATAAACTCCCAGCCACTGTTTAGTTGTTTTTAGATGTCTCAGTATACTGGTTTAAACATGGTTTTGGTAATGGAGACTTATTATTCAATTTATGCATCCAAATCTTGGGTTTTTTTATTGTAGAATTTAATGCCTAACTTATGCACACGCTTTTGGTGATGAGGGTTTAATGGTTGAAGTTATTTTTATTCGTTTTCTTTGTATGCTTGTTGTTCTCATGTACCTTGTTGAAATTTGAAGGTTCAACACCTTTATTATCTACTTAATACTTCAGGTTGTGCTGTCTTTGGTGCTAATCATATTCTTATAAACCTCCTGTGCTAAACAAGACTTTACATGTTTATCAGTGCTTATGCATGTGGGTTCTTATGCATGGTACTCTTCCTTTATTTATAATAACTAGTTAGAACGAGATATGTTTAATAGTGCTTTCTATCATGTCATTCCATCTGCTGCAGAGAGAAGGATGTAGTAAGGGGGTACTGTTATATTAATGATTAGAGTGCTGGAGCTCTTTTCTGATGGTTTATCAATGATAATTATTTCTAGATGATATTTGTTAAAGCCTTCTATACTCAAATTGAATAAATTATAAATATCACTTTGATATGAAATTGAGATGTTGCACAGAAGCCAAAACTGCTGCACATGTGTTACTTTGGAGACTATCTTTTTATTCATGGTTGGTTTTTGTGCTGCAGACATTCAGCTCTTTCTCTCTGCTTCCCACTTTTCAACAGCCACTTCAATCCTTCCTTTTGTAGAAGATCTCAGTTTCTTGCTAAAATTTCAAAGCTCTCATTTTATGGATTAATCAGGTCTAGGTTTCTTTTGGCTCCTAAAAATCGAGCAGTAGCCCCTTTGATGGGATCTGCCTTGAGTATTTATATTTGGGTTTTTGGAATTTACTCTTGCACTTCTTTCTTTGTGAGAGCTGTTATATTTTCAGATGTGCAAATCTGATCTTCCGTTGATTATGGTTTCTCCCTATTTTCATCTTATTTTATAATAAGTTTGAACTATTTGCTTCCTAAGATATTCTATTCCTTTTTTATTGTAAATATTTGATCTTTTGCAGTTTACTAACTCTACCTATTATTTTTTGATTTTGTATTAAGTTGTTGAACTGGTTTGTGCATGCTGCAGTGATGAAGATGCCACTTTTGTCAAATAATTTAAAGTTTTTTAGGAACCTTGGATTACTGATTTACTACCCTTTAATATAGTTTAAATTAAACTAAACTTCATGTGAGATCAATTTTCCTTTTTGCAATACATGAATTTCTGTTTATTGTAGGCGGAACTTCTTGCGTTGTTGCCTCTTTTTTGTATGTGAAAACCTGATTTTCCACAGATTATGGACTTTATCACTTGTTTTTCGATTTTATATTAAGTTTGAACTGCTTTATGTTTACTGCAATGATGAAGATAGTAATTTTCTGAAAGAGTTTTATTTTTTAAGGTACTTTTGATTACTTCCGTTTAATAGATTTTCAATTAAACTAACCATCATATGGAGATGAATTTATTTTCTGTATTATATAACTTTTGCAGAGGATTTGAAATTGGAAGGATGGAAGTAGAGGCCTTTCAAGAGTGTTGGAAGGAAGAATCGTTCACTTTCGACAAGGAGGAGTTCTATGAGAGCATTCAAGCTCCCAAGTGGTTTGACTTCACCCTTCCTGCCACTCAGCAACCTCTAATTGATGACAGTCATTGGTTCTGTATTCGGGTTGGTATGTTCTCTTATCATTCTTCTGGTATGTTATCACCGTAGGGTTTAAACAATGACAGGGTTTAATCTTGCATTCCCCCTGTGATCATTGTAGGGTTTAGTCTTGGGTTCATATGTTATGTATAGAATGGAGACTTTTAATGCTGAATGGTTTTCTGTTGTGATTCAGGATGTGATCAGAAACACGGGACGTTGTTGGATCAGACACCTAATCATTCTTACTCGCTGAAGGTTGTGATTTATTTTTGTCTTTTCCGTTTACAATATCTCAGTAGTTATTTGTACTTGTTTATTTGTTATTTGATGAATCCTGGTTTTCTGCATTATTTCTCTGTTAATTAATAATTTATCTATTAACAGGCATTCTCCACCTGTCAGTCAGCTAAAGTTAACCATAAGAAGATTA
This sequence comes from Sequoiadendron giganteum, assembly GCA_007115665.2. Taxonomy (NCBI): domain Eukaryota; kingdom Viridiplantae; phylum Streptophyta; class Pinopsida; order Cupressales; family Cupressaceae; genus Sequoiadendron; species Sequoiadendron giganteum. The sequence continues at coordinate 803,863,172 of CM021102.1, forward strand.
AACCTACAGTGCCTAGACCTTTTCGACTGAGAACTGCGGTATGCAAAAGTTCTTTTTGGAAGAAAAAGCAATTTTGGAACCTTCCTATTACTTGGCTTAGAAACCTACGATTTGTGTGGCCTTTCTTGCAGGAAAGGGCACAGCGTAAGGAGAAAGAGGGTGTTCTGACAATTTCCAATTGTGTGAATAGAGGAGCTATACATGTGGGGAAAAAGGATGATTTCTATCTGAAGAAGAAGCAAAATTCAAAGGAGAATGAAGATCCCGTTAGATTTGATCGAGAGAATATGATTAAAGGAGCAAAAGAAGAGAAAGCAGGGGAAGTCATTCAGTTGGAGTCTGCTTTAGAATTTCAGAAAGACACAAGTTCTGAATTATTTGTGACAGATTCCTTAAGTAGTGAAGTTGTTTGTCAGCTATCGAGGGACCCGGATGAAACCCCTCAAATTGTTGAACTCGAAAAAAATGAGGAGGTTAGCTTGCCTGATAGGGAGGCACACTCGAAGTCTGACAGAGTTTTGGAAATCTTAGCTGATGAGCACAGCAAGGTTCTCTCCACTCCATCAAAAGGAGAGAAGAGGTGAGCTACCTAATTCTCTTTGTCTTTTTCTTTTCATAAAGGATTTTGAATTTTATCTCCAATTTCCTACAAAACTGATTAATTTCTTAGGATCTTTAACAGGACTAGTGGTGAGATGAATTCAAAAATAAATTGTTCCAATGGTGAAGTCTGTCGAGATGAGAGTTGCTGCATGGTTGGTTTCTCAGTTATTTCATTTATTGTTATATCATTTTATTTTCACCCATCAAAAACATACATTTTGACATGCTGTGGAAAATACCTCCTACTTATACATTTTTACTTAATTAATAATTTTTCTGTTAACAGGAATCCTCCACCTGCCAATCAGCGCTGCTGGCTAAAGTTAATGGCACATCTATACCAAGCACTTTTAAACATAAGAAAATTAAACCTACATTGCCTAGACCTTTTCGACTGAGAACTGCGGTATTCAAATGTTCTTTTTGGAAGAGAAAGCAATTTCGGAATCTTCCTACTACTTGGCATAGAAACCTATACAATTTGTGTGGCCTTTTTTGCAGGAAAGAGAAGAGCGTAAGGATACACGCCTCAACAAAAAATTACAACAATTTGCAGAGGAAAATGAAAACTCACCTATGAGGGGGAAAAGGGAAAACAAAGCACAGGTGAGTGCTTTTCCTTGGTAGTTTAAACCCACATTGTAGGTAGCTTAAACTTAGTGTAGTAGCGAGCAGAAGACAGCTGTAATTAAATTTTTAAAACCATTGATGTTTTGGATCAGATTAAAGCTCCTTATTTAGATAACTCTAAAAGGTAAATAAGATGCTGAGTATCTGGCCAAATGAGATTAATAAGAGGTCTTTCCTGAAGCATTTTTCTACTAATTATGGGCTGTGGAAATCTTAAAACTCTGTAATCTAATTGCTTTTTATTTATTTTTTCCATAACAGGGGAACCACTCACAGATTGATCCATCAAAGCGGGGGAATCCTGAAACACCTAAACCTGTGAGTGTAAGCAGCGTTTGAGGACTTTATTATGTAGGGTTTCTCCATATATTGATCACTAACAAACCTCTATTTTAATTGAATGTTTTTCTGATATGGCAGCATGAAGGGAAACCTAAATCCAGACCTAGGCACACAGAAACTATGAAAGCAAAAATGGTAACTGATTCTTATACTCTATGTTGCCTTATCTATTGAATAACTAATGTGCTGAAAATGAAGATTGAAATGCTGATATACTTCAATCTCCAGATGGAAGACAGAGAAGAAATAAAAATTCCCCTAGAGGAGCAACTACATGATCAGCCTATTGCAACCATGCCAAACTTTTTGAAACCACCTTTTAAACCTATGAGGTCTTGCTCTTTCTCATTCTTTCCATTCCAAAGTTTCTAGAGTTTGCATTAGTTGTTAATGTTGACCTCCTCTCCTGTACTAATATGGCTGGTGGTTGTGGTTTTGGATTCTTGCTCTTGCTCATTCTACTGAAAGCTTGTGGAATTTATATCGATTTTCATTTGCTATTACAGCCTCTTCTGTATATATGGCATTCTCTAGGTTGTGGTTGGTATATGCGTCTAATTTGCATGCAGGTCACTAACATTGTGGCATATCCCCCCCAGCAAATGATTTTGTTCCATTATAATCTGAATGATCCAAATGTTGTTTCTATCTTAATACATAATGTAGAATTTGTTTTGGGTTATTTCTGAAATAGTCGATTTGGATCTTGCCCATTACTATCTAAATATCTTCTCATAGGAAAAAAATTATGGAATGAACTAATGCGATCCATGGAAGCTTTAAGAGCTCAAAAAACTTCACTGATCTGTTTGTTGATACTACAGATCAACTAAAAAGGTGACGACATCCAAGGAGCCAAATTTCCATCCCATGCACTCCAAAAAGTACTGCACTAAAGGAGTGGTCACAGGACAGAGCTGTGGTCTGAATTTCAATGTGGTTTCCCAACAATTCGGCAATTCTTTATTTGGTCTTACCAAGTGTGTAAGATAAGAAGCTTATATGCCATCGGTGCTGCTTATATGACTCATTTTATTCTTTGTATGTTTATTTGAGTGTATTTCATTGAGAAGCGGCCTTATTCATTGATAATTTAGTACTTAGTCCATATAAGTATATAGATAAGAATTGTAAAATCATTTATTGAATTTTTATTTATTTTAATAAAATAAAAATAATTTATTGGAAAACGTATTATTGTATAAAATGAATTGATGTTATTCTAATATTATGAGTAATTAATTGAATTTTGAAGAACAATTTTTATAATGTGATAAAAAACACATCACTTAGAAAATCATATAATCAGAATTGTATATATGTGTGTAAAAGATAATTATATTGTCTAATTTTATTGAACTTTGTAATTATCAAAAAATTGGGAATCAATTACTTTTAGCCAAATAGGGGAGTGGGAGTTTATAAAGTCATTATAGAATTAAATTCTGCTCATGAAAAGAAAGATTGTGGCATGAAAAAGGGGAATGATGCAGAAGTTTGTGTGTGGGATATAGTTAAGAGAAGCAGGTTGCCTTGGTCTTACGAGGAAAATTCTACATGAGAGTTGGCATTTAAGAGTTCAGAGTTTAGATGCACTTCCACTTCTTTGGTGGGCATACATTCAAGGTAATGTCAAACGTATCATCAATAAATTGTTGCAGGATAAATACAAAAGATTTATATAGTGTAACAATGTCTTAACTTTAATTAATTCAGTTTATCAGGCACTTAATTGGTTAGTTGTGAATGTTTTATGGTTTTAACCATGAGAACTAGAAGTAACGGGGAAAAGACGACAACTGAATTTATAATGAAGGCCTTTATGACCTAAAAGGGGGAGGTCTCTATCTCATAAGGACCCCATTTTAAAATGGAATCAACAGAAGGAGTGGGGAGCTCCACATATGAAAGGGATTTTTTATTGAAGTTGTATTGCAATTGCTTATTAGTTCTATGAAAAATCTGTAATGGTTCTTCTTCTTTGACATTGTGAGTAGAGGTGAAGGAGATTGAAGTAGAGGGCGAGGAAGGTGAAGATAGAAAATCATTGGTGTATGTTTTGAAGGGAAGACTCAGGTGGCATAAGGAATTGTGGAATAGAGAAAATATGAAGGGAGAGCAAGGTAAAAGGAAACTTCATATGAAGGGAGAACATATGAAGGGCAAGGCAAAAAAAACTCCAATTTATAGTAAATATGAAGGGAGAGCAAGGCGAAAGGAAACTCCAATTTACAGGTATGTTGTCTCGTTATTCTTTGTTTTCCAATATCAAACAGCTACTAAATCCATTCACTCATTGTAAATATTATACTTCAGAAGCTCTCATTTGATTCATGGACTTCAGGTTGCTTGGATATTTTAATACTCTTAAAGAAAACTACTCAAGTGTGTTCTTATTCCCTTGTTTTGATTAGATCCTTGATTTGTTGCTCTAGATAACATATGTAATCAACAGCTTTGTCTAGTTCATCTGTTACTGAGCATTTTCTTGAACAATATCAATTCAAATTCAATTGAGATATAATAAAATCCGCAAAATAAAACTATTTTAGCTCTGAAATGAAATAAAATCAAACACGAATACCTTTTTAGGGATGTAGTGACCTCATCTAAGTAGAGAGAATACATGTCTTTGTGCCACTATCTTTTAATACATTTGAGAACAAGAAGTTTAGTGAGTTGAGCACCTACCTTCTTCCCAATGTTACTCGAATTGCGAGAGGACAAATCAATGTTGTGTATGTCCTGCAAGTTCTGCCCATTGTTTCTCATCGGCATTATTGACAACATGAAACAATTTATGCGGAATCCTGAGGTAAGTTACTTGTCATGGTTACAGTGAGTTTTTTTTGGGAATCTGTATGTGGCTGGATCATTTTGATCTGTTATATTTAATTCAAAACTAAATATGCTGCTATTTGTTAAACAAAAGCATCAGTTATATGGCTTTATTTATGGCTATCTTTATATATGATATTTTTTTAGTATCCAGTGTTAGATCCTTATTTATTTCTTCATGTGGAGATGTTTTGAACTATAAAATGAATTTTACATTTATTTGGTGAATGTAATACTAAGTTTTAGACAAGAATATTTGCAATAGTAAATGTCAATATTAATGCATTGATTATTGAAGTAAGATGTGAATTGACTACTCATTCATTTTGAACTATAAAATTTGTTTAAATCTTTTTGGATGACTTGTAGTCATATATACGAAGGAATTAGATCACCACCAAATGATAACTATTAGTTTAGTAGAATTATTGAAGATATTCTTGATTAAGGATCTACATCTGAGTTGAGATGAAGTTACATCTTGATGGTTGTGTGTACTAAAGACCATGTATATGAATTAATCTTGAATTGAGCTATAACTATCTGTCCCTCTCATTTAATTTCTAACCTTGCATGTGCTTTTCATATTCCTCCTTGTCGGGGTTAAATTCATTACAATAGAATTGTCTGTTCCTTCCAAATTTCTTTGAACACGAGTATAGCTTCAAATTCTCTCTTGCAAGGTATGTAATTTTTGACATTACACCAAAACATGTTGGATCAATTTACTACAGGTGTGGGTTGACATAGAGCTTAAAATATAAAATTTTATTCATTGAGACTTAATTGATGCAAATATGATTATTGAGGACTAAGATGGATCTACTACATAGTATTCCTCATTGTTTGTAAAGCTAAGTACCTTAATATTCTTTGTCCATTTTTATAGGATTAATTAGTATTATTTTTAGGCTTCACTACTTAACTTAAGGGGTGATTTGATTAATTTTCTTATTGCTTTTGTTTACTGTGATTATTTGAAAAAAATTGATTTGCTCCTTTTCATTTTGGTGAACTCATTTGATCTTATACCCCTAGAGCTTTCCCTTATGGTTTTTCCTTCTACCTTTCTATCTTAAGTTTGATACTTAAAATTGTCTTTACCATTCATTTCATATCTATAATTACCACCTTAATTCTTTGATTTACCTTGGATTTAGCTTTGTTTATCATTCCTATCAATCATTTGTTCATTGATCGATATATCTCTTCTTATGGATCCTTAGTAGTCTTTACCTTGGGATTGTCTACATGCATATTTCATGGAATATAAGGCATTTTTATGTTTGTACCTTTTGATCCTTGATTGTATTGCAACTTTTCTCCACATAAATGATGCTACATGTTTGATGACTGAGTTGGTTTCATCTCCTCTCTAATTTTCCTCCTTTATGGACCTTGTTCATACTTTTCCTTTCATCTTAGATGACTTTACTTCATTTATCTACTTGATTCATGATGATTATACTCTTTGCATGATTGACGATGTCATAGCCCTATTTTTGGGGATACATCTAGTGATGAGTATTTTATGATTGTCATGATCCCTTCATGCTAGTACTTTAAAAAAATTATAATACTTAATTTTAAAAGTATTTTTTAAATAAAAATGATAATTAATTTTGAAATAATAAATTAATAAATACTAAATTATTTATATTTATCTATAGAGATAACAAGCGGAGAATTGGGCTGATGCAGCAGATGCGGACATGCCATTGAACACGCCGAGGCCAAAGAATAATCTGGAGTTCTTGCAACAGACAAGCTAGACCAGGGTAGCAGGAGGATCCCAAAATGGTGGTAATGATAGAGCTCGGATATCACAATCAGCATTGCAAAGATCCCCCTCCCCTACACCTTGCTCAGGCGCATCTTGCTTTGCCAAGTACCCCATTAATTCATTTCCTACTTCTAAAAAGTTTTCCAACCCAGTTAAATCTTCCCTTAGATCCAATTCACCTTGATTGTCATCAGCCCCACGTTGGGCATGTTCTGTCGGTGCTTCCACTTGAATCACGTTTCCCCCCACTTCAGTCTTCTCAGGAGGAAATTCTGCCCCCGCTTGAACTTCCTCTGCGAATGAATGTTGACCTAACTCCTGGTTTACTTCTAACCTAGCTTCTCGAGACTTGCTTGACGATCCTACCCCATTTCTCCCATCTTTCGGAGTACCACCTTTGAGCTGAGCAAAGAATCTTGGCAGCTCCAAAGTAAACTCCCATTGAATTTCCTGCTCCTACTTCCCTTCCATTGTGATGATTTCTAATGCATTCTACCTCGGGATCCTAGGGTTGATCTCTATGCAGATCCTAGCTTTAAATGTCTGGTTTTTTTAAATCATATCCTCATCCATTCTCAGAAAGGTGCCCAACTCTTCTCCTATCATAGCTAGGGTTTGTCTATTCCATAATTCAGACGATAGATTGAAAAAACTATCCCACATTAGAACACTCTCCATTTCATGTTTTTTGGGATTAAATTTTGGCACCCAATATTTCAAATAAAAACCAATTCCCTCCATGAACCAAGGACCACTATGCAAAATATCCTTTTTACTTTGCTCTGAATCGCAAATTAACAGAATGAAATTGCCCAAAAGATATTGGATACTTACCTTATCACCCCAGCCCGCCGACCACCACCACTCTTGCATCTTTTTAGTAAAGCATTTTCCCCCACACTATTTGGCAAAGAGATCATGCTCCTTCAGGAAGGATTTCAACCCCACTGAGGACTTGGACGAGAGCACCACTTATTTTCTTCGACGTCCAGTTTCATGAACCCCAAAGCCTGCCTCTAGGGTTTTCTTGTGGCTCCGCTAGTCTTCGCTCTTCCTCTGCAGGTTTCGCTCCACCCACGGGGCGCTACCCTGAGGCTCAGCTTCAGCCCTCCAATTCAAACTGATTACATTCGCCCCTATTACAAAGGGGGTTCATTGATCCTCAGAATTATCAAAAAAATCTAGCCCCAAAAATCCATTGCTAGGGCAAAAATCAAGCGTCTATTCTAACTGTTGGCTTGTTGCTTCCCACCCTTTTACCGCCGATACCCATTCCAGCTTCCATGCCATGCCAAATCAGCCCCTCCTTATAGTGTCATTTTTATTTGGTACAAAATTGCCGCGTCGTATACTGACACCTCGATGCCTTATCATCTACAATTTTTTTCTTGAAGCCCGACTGTTGAAAACCTCCACCCAACGCCCCACCAGCTTGTCTTCTTCCCCCACACAGTTATGATTCATTTCTAACTCTGCCTTGATCCGGTCTCTGGTAATCAACACGACCATGCCCACCATCCAGTGAGGGAAATTCTTTGTCTGCTTCGTCTGCCCAGTGATGCTGGAGCATCTCGGGCGCACGATCAACATGACAAAAAATAATTTCAGTTTGGATTTGTTGGTTTGCATTTGCTTTTCATTCTTGTAAGCAGTTTAATATGGTTTGGGTGGTAGCCGTGGGAGATTGTTGACATTGTTGACATTAATTGTCAAAATGTCACATATCGATTTTAATTTCTTTCAGTCGTTTTGATTTTGAAAGATTGAATAGTTTGATTATAATCATGTAATCATCAATTTGAATTGATTTCATAGGTAAAAGAGATTTACACAATTAAAAGAGTAGTTTAGAATGCAAAATGCATTTTTTAAAGTGAAGACTAAGAGGCTCTCAATATTAAATCAAATGGAAGATAAATTACAAATGAGAAAGCCAAGAGCCATGTGCCTTATCACGGTTCAATATGCAAGAGGAGAGAGGAATTGAAGGGGCATGATGGTTGTGGGGAAATGTTATGATTAAAAATCAATATCAAATTTTGTAGAAGCTAGTGTGTGGGGAATCCTAAAATGGTGGTAATGATAGAACTATTGGGTCATGCAACAGGGAACCGAGGGGAGTGCAGACATAAGGTTTTTGACAATTAGGTGTGGAGCAGTAGAGTTGGTCAAGGGTATGGAAGACAATGGAAATGGTGATTTGTTTGAGAGCAAGCATCACCGTTGAATCTCAAAACCTTGGCATAGGACAGAAGTTTGGCGGAAGCAAAGCAGTGTCAACGCAATGGCCCAAAGAAATAAAGACAACAAAAATGTTTTTTTGGGTGCCTTGAGGATCACTAGCTATCTTTGCCACTAGAATGAATGCCATTCCATTAAGAAACCCTAGGGATGGAACAAAATTTGATCCCTATTTGAAGCTGTAGAAACCTAGATGGGTCCCTAGGGGAAGAAGATATGAGAAGCCAAGGGTAGGTCGTTGGAAGGAAGAAAAGGGAGCTACCAACTAGTCTAAGGGGTTCAATAGCAAGGCTATTGTAATTCTTGCGAGGACTTTACAAGCGGCTAAGGGCAACTTGCAAAAGTGTGCATTATTTTTGAAATGTTCAGGCAATTGGATGGCAAAAGGGAAGATAGTGAAATGGTGGGCAAAAAAGTGGGGTAGAGAAGTTAGTGTAATTTTTTTGCCTAACAACCACTTGTTGGTGGTGTGTTCATCAAAGGAAATCAAAATATCCATCTTGGAAGAGTGAGTATTATTGTTAAACAAGGCTAGGTTCTATCTTAAAGATTGGGAACCCAATTTTGATCCAACCTAACATGAGATGGAAAGGGTTTATTTTTGGATCAAACTCTTCAATCTTCCTTCAAAATATTGGAGTGGGGAGGCTTTATCAATAATTGAGGAGGAGTTGGGGACATTCATCTATATAGAAGAAGGTTTCCATGAAGGTGAGCAAGGATTATTCATGAGGATATTGGTGGAGGTGGATCCAAAAAAGATATGGTGGGACAAATTGGAGATCATAAAAGACACAGGCTACTGGAAACAAAATATTGTGAGACTGTACAAAGTGGCTCCTTGGACAAGGAAAATCGAATGAGGTCAACAACAAAGTGGAAAGTTGCCACGAAGAATACAGCATCAAGGAGATGCAATCAGACAAAGGCAATACCACATTCTTTGGTGAACATTCTAGGGTAAAGGATGTGTCTCTTGAGGGTGGGCTAGATCAATAACAAATAGAGGACTTGGAAAAAACAAAAGCTAAGGTGATTTCTATTCAAGTTCAAGAGGAGAAGGAAGGGCTAGAGGATGGTGCCATATTGGATCCCTAGAGTATAGGGTGCAGACACAAGATCTCAATGAGGTAGACTTGATTCTAGAGGTAGGACGCGACCTATTAGGTCTAATGCATCTTTTAGTCATGGAATTGGAGAACATGGAAACAAAGGAAGGAAAAATCAATAGGAACAACATTAATCTAATGGAAGGAGAAGCAATGGAAGAGTTGGAAGGTATAAGGGAAGGTAACGCCAACATGTAGTCCATTAATCCAGTGATAGGAATCAAAAATACTGGACCTCACAACCTTGGACTCAAAAGGTTGGGGATCAAACAAAAGGACTTGGCAAAGAAATATTTGGATTGCAAAGAAGGGAAAAAGAATGGTAGAAAGACAAATCAAGAGAAACAAATGATTGATGGGGATGTAGAGGGAGGTTATTGAGATCATGGAAGGGAATCCCCCTTCTTGGGGAGCTATAAAATTAATATCATGGAATGTTAGGGGCTTAAATGCCCCTAACAAGAGGTGCTTGTTTAGTTGCTACAGGGATATGTCAATGACTGACATTTTTATGATTTAGGAATAAAAAATGACAGAGGAGGATGTGGAATTGTTTAAAAGAAAGTTAAAATTGTGGCAACAAGAAGCAGTAGACATAGAAGGAGCTTAGAGAAATTTAATCATATTATGGAAGCCGCAAAGTGTCTACATTGAAAGAGTTGCAGGGAACAAGCATTGGTTGGCATGCAAGGTATGGAGTCTCTCTACAAATCTGTAGTAAATACTTTATTTAATATTTACGTTCCTATTTCTTGCATCAAGAAAAGAGAAACATGGAATGAAATAAAAAAAACTTTCTAGAAGCATGGTCAAATGAGAACCATATTTTTTTGGGGGGGCATTAATGCCATCCTTTATATGAAGGAGAAGGGGGGGTAGCCAAAGAAGGTATCGATCTTAAATTGATTTCGAAGAGTTTGTAGCCAACAATATGCTCATAGAAGTTCAAATGTTCAATGGAAATTACACATGGACAAACAAAAGATTATCTTTTAGTAGCATTGCAGAAAAACTTAATTGATTCATGTTTAAGGGTGACTTGGGAACTTTCCCTTACTCCTTTGAAGGTAAAATTGCCTGTCAATCTGAGTTGGATCATCATCTAATTTAACTCAATATTTTATGAGACAAAAACCTAATCATTGCCCCTTCAAATTTAAAAAGATGTGGATGAGAGATCCAAACTTCCACAAGATGATAGAGCAGTGGTGGGGGGAAGAAAAATCGATAGGGTCCAAAATGTTTTGTGTAACAAAAAAACTAAAATTGATTAAGAAACTGTTAAAAGAATGGAAGAATACTCAATTTAAAAACATCTTTTAGACAAAAAGAGAACTAGAAGGGCAATTGAGTGAGCTAAATGAAGAATTCCTCATGCTTGGGATGGATAAAGTAAAGTTTTAAAAGAAAATGGAACTATTAAAGGAGTATGAAGAGATGTTTTCCAAAGAACAATTTTTTTGAAGGCAAAAATCTATAGAATTATGGATAAAAGGTGACAAAAATTTTAAATTATTTCATAACACAACAAAAATTTGAAGGGACACAAACATAATAACAAAAATCAAGAAAATGGATGACACTATCATTGAAAATGTGGATGAGGTTGCAAAAGAAATTGTTGGCTTCTTTTGCAATCTACTTAAAAATTAGGAGGGCTCGGATATGGTGGCACAACAAAAAATACTACAAGGGATTCCATAGCTGGTCTCAAGAGAGAAAAACAAAATGCTAATTGAACGTTTCATGCAAGAGGAAATTAAGAAAACTTTAAGTCAACTCTATCTAGACAAAGCCCCTAGTTTGGATGGGTTTTCTACATTTTTCTATCAACAATGTTGGGATATTGTCAGGAGTGAGGTAATAACAACGATTGAGGATTCAATATTTTTAGGCAAGGTGCTAAAGGATATAAACAATACATTCATAGCCCTCATCCCCAAAAGGAAAAAAGTAGTTTCATTGGATGATTTTAGGCCCATTTCATTGTGTAACACTATCCACATGATAATGGTGAAAGAAATTATGAATAGGCTGAAGGGTATCCTTCTAGACATAATTTTAGAGGAGAAAATGATGTTTGTTTCGGGTCCATCTATCTTGGAAGGGGTAATTATGGCTCAAGAAGTAGTGCATTTAGTAGAAAAAGTCAAGAAACAAAGCATGATGATCAAGTTGGACATAAAAAACACACGATCAAGTGGACTAGTGATTTTTATGCAAGGTATTAGAAACATTTGGCTTTAACAAAACATGAATATAATGGGTGTTCAATTGCATTGCTTGTCCAAGGTTTTCAATATTAGTAAATGGCTCCCCCAAAGGTTTTCTTGATTCATCCAAGGGAATTAGACAAGGTGATCCACTCTCACCTTTTCTCTTTATTGTTATGGTAGAGGCTTTAGGTAGAATTATAACTAGGTTTGTTGGCAATGGTAGATTGGAAGGCATTCAGGTCACAAGCAATATTCTAACCATCATACATCAACAATTTTTTGATGATACTATGTTCTTTGAGGTTGGCAAAAGAAGTGAATCCAAGCATTTCAAGGAACTTTTGTGTTAGAGTAATCACACATTAGTTAATAATTAATTAATCTTTTATTAACTATTAGTCTAATTTATGCCCATACACTTAAGCTAAACTTACGAGTGCTTTATGCATTTAGGGTTTTTCTCTTATAAGCACTCAAGCCTCATTGTATTATCTCTCTCTAGCTCTTTTGATATTTTCTCATCCCTTGCATTTTGTAGCTTTTTCTTGTTGAGGAATATTGCATATATTCATGGAAGGTGTCTTTGTGCATTGTTTGAACCTACAAGCCACAAAATCAAACAAAAAACAAATACACCTTTCATGCAAGAGATCTATAAACAAATAATTGCTATATTCCTCAACAAGAAAAAGCTATATAATGCAAGAGATGAGAAAATCTCAAGAGAAGAGAAAATCTCAAAATAGCAATTCTTTGTTTGCGGATCTCTTGCGTAGAAGGTGTCTATGTTCATTGTTTGATCTTTTGGCTGGTATGTGTTTTCACAATTCTAACATAGTATTAGAGTGTAGATTCAACAAACCCCTTCTTTATTTATGAGGTTTTTTCTTCAACAAGGGTGACAAGAGTCAAATATGGAATCCCCTTTGCTTTTTTGCAAATTTTGGAGGTGGGTGAATTTTAGGTGCATTTTAGCATGAAAAGGACTTCACCGTTGGATTCAGAGCTATCAAGAAATTCAAGTTTGGATTTTATTTGGCTTGATTTAGATTCTTGAGGTTAGATCTATGAGGGTTTGAAGCAGTTGTTTATTTCCAAATCCAGAGAGTAGCTGCAATTTCAGGGAATTTTAAGTCAAAAAGGACCTCACGGTTGGATTCAAGAGGTCAATTGGATGAATTTTGACTATACATTTGTCCAATTTGGTTGTTGAAAGCTTTTGAAGCATTTTTTTTTTGCACAAAGGCTTGTATAGACCCTATATAGCCCCGTGCCCATAGTTTAAAAAAAAGCGAAAAAAAGTATGAGTTAATTTTTTAAATTTCTTATTTTTAGAAATTTTTAAAAAAATAATTATAATAAAAATTGTACAAAAGGGTAGGCCCTTTTTTGGTGGCAGATTAAATAGGGGTACTCGTAAGGTACCATCCCTTATGGGCCCCAAGCCTGTTATGGTCGGCATATTTAATGCCCACCGTTAGCACAAGGTCGACCAATGGCTTATACAATGCCTATCACTAGCATATTAAAGGCCTGATGGTTTCAATTTTTTCCTGTCATTCAAAATTTTCCAACGGTCAAAAAAATATTTCTCGGTGACTGTGCAGTTTTTTGGTGCTAGCAAACACATGAGAATATTGTGTCGTTCCTTTGGCATATTTTGTCAATCAAGCTTTTCGAGGGAGAATGACTTGTTTTCACGCATAGGGGATATTCAATGAATATTCTCGGTTGACATCATGTTGACGTCAGTGGTACAGTTAGTTGCCATGACCTCTTTGACCCCTATTTATGCCCTAAAGGAGGTGTTTTTTTCATTTGACCATAACTTGGGCGTACGGTATTGGATTTCGATGAATAAGATATCATTGAAATTTTGATTTTGCCAATTTTTTAGTGGTGTGGGATTCATCACCTATTTATGCATCTAATGCATTTTATAGCTTGTTGAAATTAGAGGTGTTGTTTTCAGTTTTGAGCTCATAACTTTTGACCTATTTCTCTATTTTTCATAATTTCAATGCCATTGAGATAGTATTTTAGAGCTCTTCGCATCTATCTATGCATGTTTTCCAAATTTCTCTCCAAGTACATTTTATTCAATTTTTTGTGTCTTCACACACTGGTGAATTACTTGGACATTTTAGCTTTTGGGAATGTGTTGTTTACATGGGATGACTCTTTTTTGGCTGTTCTTTGTGTATTTCTATTATTGTATCCTATTTGGGCATTGTAGAGATTGTTTTCATGCACATTATTTTTTATATAAGCATTGAGATAAAGTTCCATTTTGGTGTATACTTTTTGGGGATTTTGCACATCCTGTAGTGCCTTTTGTACTCGCACTATGATATAAAGTGCCATGGGGTGTTTATGTTTTCCTTTCTTTTTCCATCACACCTTTGTCAATTGAGTGTTCCTTCCATAACAACAACCTCATGTGTGTGTACCTTTTGTTTACACACCCTTTTATATTTGCTTGTACTTTTAGTTGCATGTTCATATGTTCTCCTACATGCACTTATTTTTTTCACAAAGTTTTAATGTACCTACCTTGGCACTCCCATTTCAACATTATGGGGGGTTTCTACTATTAGTTCTAATGCTTCATTTGTTTCACATTGGAGTGAGTTATGTATATAGTAGTTGTTCCTATGTACTTTTGGATGTAGTGTACATTAGTGGCTGGTTACTTTCATTTAGGTGAGATGGAGCATTTACCATATGGACACTCTTGCATTCCTATATTCAAAGATGACCTTCCATTATCACTTGATCAGTTCTTTAGACTATTGGTACTTGTGTCATCTGTATCTTTGAGTTCTAGATGTGTTTCCTTTGTTTGTCATCTAATTTGAGTAGTGTCATTGGGGGCACTCATGCAGATTCTTGTCTTCTTGATCATGACCATAATTTGTTACAGAGGAGGTTCTTCATTTCAATAATCATCATTCAACAGTTGTCTACAACTTCTTCATGCTTTTGTGATGTTCTACATGTTCCTCTTGTTTTTAGGATATTGTTTTGAAGGTTTTTTAGTCCTTTATTCACCTTTCTCTCTTTTGGAGAGGAGTTTTCTCCCATAGGGTTTTTCTCCTTTTCTCTAGTTTTGAGAGATCCTTTGTTTGTACATGGGTACCTTATTTGTCCTTGTTTTCCATGACCCATCTTGCATTCTCTTTTTAGGTTTCTTAGCTACTCCCTAAGTTCATCTTAACGGAGGGGTGTTAGAGTAATAACACATTAATTAATTTAATTAATTAATCTTTAATTAATTATTAGTCTAATTTAGGCTCATACACTTAAACTAAATAGAGGAGTGATTTTATTCCTTTAGGGTTTTTCTCTTATAAGCACTCAACCCTCATTGTATTATCTCTCTCTCTCTCTCACTCTTTTGAAAAAAATTCTTCTCTTGAGATTTTTCTCATCTCTTGCATTATGTAGCTTTTTATTGTTGAGGACTATAGCAATTCTTTGTTTTCAAATCTCTTGCATGAAAGGTGTCTTTGTTTGTTGTTTGATTTTGTGGCTTATTTTTTTTCACAATTCTAACATTTTGGACTTATACTCGCCCACCTCATGTCAGGAAGTTAGCAATAACAAATCAAAGATCTTCTTTTTTAATATAAATCTATAGAAAGAATAATAAATCATAAGGATTTTTAAGTGTAAGAAGGGGTAGCTACCTTGAAAATACCTCATCCTTTCTTTAGCAATGAGGCAAAGAAATGGAAAACTTTGGGATCCATTGGGGGAAAATATCAACAAAATATTGTCATTGTGGAAAAGAAGGTGGTTGTCTTGGGCTAGGAGGATAGCCATGCTAAAAACAACCATCTCAAAAATTTCAATTTATCTTGTATCATGCCTCTCTCTCCCAATGGGGGTTAACCAAAGAATGATTCAAAGTATGAGAAGATTATTTTCGCAAGGGTTCATAGAGAAAAAAAATTTCTCATTGCTCGGGATAGGATCAACAAATCAAAAGAGGCTAAGGAAGTGGGTTTGAAAGATATGTTAAAATATAATTTGTCCCTAGGAGCTAAACTAGTCTAAAAGATGCATTTGGAGCCAAACAAAAAGTGGGCCAAGATCATTCAACACAAATATTTGGGAAACAATGAAAGCAATAATATTTTGATTTCTAGCAACCTACCACAAGGGTCTAGAATATGGAATTTTATGAGGATTTATAGGTCTCTCATCATTGGCTATCTCACTTGGGATATCCATGATAGGATTTATACCCTATTTCGAGAAGACTCTTGGGGGGTCATCCAATTTTAGATAATGTGGAAGATTTAATACAAACAAAGAGAACTTTGCAACAAGTAGGGAGGCCATATATTAGTGACTATCTAAAAGAAAGCACTAGTAATGGCAGTTTTAGAAATGTAAAAATATGAGTGGCATCGAGTTACCTACACATGAAATGGAAAAATTGGTAGAGCAACTAAAGCATAAAAAAATTCAATCTAGAAAGGCAAAGATAGGTTGGCATTAACAATTCAAAATTAGGTCTAAATACAATATAAAAGATGAATATAAAGTTTTGCAAGAGAACAAAACAATGACTTCTTTACCTATTCATCTCTGTTGTAATAAGTCTTGTCTTTCAAAAACAAGAACACTCACTTGAGTTGCATTGCAAAATAGGATCTTAACAGGTGATAAATTTGTAAAGTTGGGATTTTATGAACCCTCTAGGCATGTGCTTTGCAAAGCCAATGAAGAAAATGAAAATCACTTGTTGTTATGTTGTCACTTTGCCCAAGGGTTCTAGAGATGGCTTTGTGCCAAATTAGGTTGGGTGGGTGTTTTACCCAATGTATCCTCAGTTTGTTCAAAGGTTGACCTATTTTGAAGAAGTCTACATTGTTTTTGTGCTTATGGGTAATAATTCAATCAATTTTTGTGCAAGATTTGTGTAGAGAATGAAACCATATATTATTCCAAGATAAGGAAATGTGTTTTCCCTCTTTCATGAACAAGCTAGAGGCTAGGATAGTTGAAGTGGTCAATTCCAATGTGGCAGGGAAAGCCTTATCTTAACACTTCTTCAGTGAGTGGGAGCATTGTATGTGAAAGACTTGGTTTTGATTACACATTCTACCCTTAATCAAGCTAGGTGGAAAGGAATCACAGTCATTGAGGAATGAGGTATCATGGTATCCACCCTCTTTGAGGTGCTTTAAGTTGAATTTTGATGGGGTTTCTAGAGGAAACCCTGGCCCCTCTGGGTCAAGATACATAATAAGAGATTGAAATGGTTGTATGGTTGGTAGTCTATTGATGCCCCTACCCAGAGGGACAAATAATGAAGTGGAATCCAAGGCCCTCATTCATGGCCTAAGATTATGTTGTGAACTAAAGATTTCAAATATTGCATTAGGAGACTTAATTTTGGTGGTTAATGCAACAAGATCAAATAAGGTTCTGAATTGGATATTAAAAGTGTTGTTGGAAGAGGTGAACGAGGTTTTATAAAAGTATCAATTTTACCATAAATCATATCTTTAGAGAGGCCAACAGTGAGGTTGATGGATTGGCTAACTCTAGGGCCTATGGAAAGATAAATTAAAAGGAAATATGCATCCACCCAAGATAATTTCCACATAACCTAAATAGATAAATCTATCCAAACAAATATTTAGAATCCCTATGCAAAAGAATATAAAACATACCATCAAAGATGACATAAGTTATATCCTAGGAAAACACTCAAAAGGGAAAAAACCAACCTCCAAAATCATTCATCACTCATGTATTATTCAATAATAAACATTACAATACATCTTCAAAGTTCTCCATGAATAGTTGTGAAACACCAAGCCCTCTACAAGCACTTCATGTGAATAAGCTAAGGTGGGATAGATCAATAACAAATAGAGGACTTGGAAGCAACGTAAGCTAAGGTGATTTATGTTCAAGTTCAAGAGGAGAAGGAATGGTTGGAGGATGGTGCCATATTGGATTCTTGAAGGATAGGGTTCATATGCGAGATATCAATGAGGTAGACTTGATTCTAGAGGTAGGATGTGACTTGTTAAGTCTAATACAACTTTTAGTCATGGAATTAGAGAATACAGAAACAAAAGAAGGAAAAATTAATAGGAATGACATTAATCTGATGGAAGGAGAAGCAATGAAAGAGTTGAAAGTTATAAGGGAAGGTGACACCAACATGGAGGCCATTAATCTGATGACATGAGAAGCATTAGAAGAGGGTGAATATTGTAAGGAAGCAGGGAAATACACCCTAATAAGCTTAAAGGAATAAAAAATATTGGGCAGGTCACAACTTTAGACTCAAAATGTTGGGGATCAAACAAAAGGACTTGGCAAGGAAATATTTGGATTGCAAAAAAGGGAAAAAGAATGAAAGAAATAAAAATCAATAGAAACAAATGATTGATAGGGATGTGGAGGGGCAAGTCAAAATTACCAAGTTATTAAGATAAAGGGAATCCCCCTTCCTAGGGAGATATGAAGTTAATACAATGGAATGTTAGGGTCTTAAATGCCCCTAACAAGAGGCGCTTGATTTTCCACTACATGGAGATGCCAATGATTGAAATTTTAATTATTTAGGAATAAAAAATGATAGATGAGGATGTGAAATTGTTTAAAAGAAAGTTAAAATTGTGGCAAGTAGAAGCAATAGATGTGGAAGGATATTTGAGCAGTTTAATCACACTAAGGAATCCATGAAGTGTCTACATTGAAAGAGTTGTATGGAACAAGCATTGGTTGGCATGCAAGGTAAGGAGTCTCTCTGAAAATCTATTTTAAATACTTTAATTAATATTTACAATCCTACTTCTTGCATCAAGAAAAGAGAAACATGGAATGAAATAGAAAAACTTCTAGAAGTATGGTCAAATGAGAACCATATTTTCAGTCTAAAATTGATTTCGAAGAGTTTGTAGCCAACAATATGCTCATAGAAGTTCAAATGTTCAATTAAAATTACACATGGACAAACAAAATATTATGTTTTAGTAGCATTACAAAAAAACTTAATTGATTCATGTTTAAGGGTGACTTGGGAACTTTCCCTTACTCCTTTGAAGGTAGCATTTCCTTCCGATCCAAGTTGGATCATCATCCAATTCAACTTGATATTTTACGAGACAAAAAACCTAATCATTGTCCCTTCAAATTTAGAAAGATGTGGATGAGAGATCCAAACTTCCACAAGATGATTAAGAAGTGGTGGGGGGAATAAAAATCAATAGGGTCCAAAATGCTTTATGTAACAATGAAACAAAAATTGATTAAGAAATAATTAAAAGAATGGAAGAAGACTCAATTTATAAACATCTTTTAGATGAAAAGAGAACTAGAAGGGTAGTTGAGTGACATAAATGAAGTCTTCATGCATGGGATGGATAAAGAAGATTTTTTAAAAGAAAAGGAACTATTAATGGAGAATGAAAAGATGTTGTCCAAAGAATAAATTATTTGGAGGCAAAAATCTATGAAGTTCTAGATAAAAGGTGGTGACAAAAATTCTATGTTCTTTCATAATACAACAAAAATTAGAAGGGACACACACATAATAAAAAAAATTAAAAAAATGGATGAGACTATCATTGAAAATGTGGATGAGGTTGGAAAATAAATAGTTGGTTTCTTTTGCAATCTACTCAATAATTGGGAGGGTTCGGATATACTGACATAAAAAAAATTACTACAAGGGATTCCATGGATGGTCTAAATAGAGACAAACTAAATGTTAACTAAATGTTTCATGCAAGAGGAAATTAAGGAAACCTTAAGTCAACTCCATATGGACAAAACCCTTGGCCTGGATGGGTTTTCTGCATGTTTCTATCAACAGTGTTGGGATTTTGTAGGGAGTGAGGTAACAACAACAATTGAGGATTCACGAAGTTTAGACAATGTGCTAAATGATATAAAAAATACATTCATAGCCCGCATCCCCAAAAAGGAAAAACTAGTGTCATTGGATGATTTTAGGCCCATTTCATTGTGTAATACTATCTATAAGATAATGGCAAAATAAATTGTGAATAGGATGAAGGGTATCCTTCCAGACATAATTTCAGAGGAGAAAATATTGTTTGTGTTGGGAAAATATATCTTGGAAGGGGTAATTATGGCTCAAGAAGTAATGCATTTGGTAGAAAAAGTCAAGAAACAAAGCACAATGATCAAGTTGGACATAAAAAACACACGATCAGGTGGGTTGGTGATTTCTATGTAAGGTATTAGAAGCATTTGGCTTTGAAAAAATATGAATAGAATGGGTTTTCAATTTCATTTCTTATCCAATGTTTTTGATGTTAGTAAATGGCTCCCCTAAAAAAATTATTGAGTCATATAGGGGAATCAGACAAATTGATCCACTCTCACCTTTTTTCTGTATGAAAATGGTAGAGGCTCTGGGTAGAATTATAACTAGGGCTATTATCAATGGTAGATTCGAAGGCATTCAGGTCACAAGAAATATTCTATCCATCACACATCAACAATTTTTGATGATACTATGTTCATCAAGGCTGCCAAAAGAAGTGAATCCAAGCATTTCAAAGAAATTTTGGACTTATACTCACCCACCTCATGTTAGGAGTTAGCGATAAAAAATCAAAGATATTCTTTTCTAATGCAAATCCATGAAAAGAATAATAAATCATAAGGATTTTAGAGTATAGGAAGGGGTAGCTACCTTAAAAATACCCCGACCTTTCTTTCACAATAGGGAAAAGAAATGAAAAGCTTTGGGATCCATTGGGGGAAAAGATCATCAACAAACTATCATCATGGAAAAGAAGGCGGTTGTCTTAGGCCGAGAGGATAACCATGCTAAAAGTAGTCATCTCGACAATTCCAATTTATCTTTTATCATCCCTCTCTCTCCCAAAAAGGGGTTAACTAAAGAATGATTTGAAGTATGAGAAGATTATTTTGGAAAGGGTTCATAGAGAGAAAAGAGATTCCTCTCATTTCTTGGGATAGGATCAAAAAATCAAAAGAGGTGAAGGGAGTAGGTCTGAAAGATATGTTAAAACATAATTTGTCCCTAGGAGCTAAACTAGTCTAAAAGATGCATTTGGAGCCAAACCAAAAGTAGGCCAAGATCATTCAACACAAATATTTGGGCAACAATGAAAGCAATAGTATTTGGATTTCTAGCAGCTTACCACAAGGGTCTAGAATATGAAGTTTTCTAAGGATTTTTAGGTCTCTCATCATTGTCTATCTATTTTGGGATATTCAAGATGGGAAGTACGCCCTATTTTGGGAAGCTTCTCGGGGGGTCATCCAGGTTTAGATAGTGTGGTGTATTTTTGACAAACAAAGAGAACTTTGCAACAAGTAGGGGGGCTTATGTTAGTGACTCTAAAAAAGCATTAGTAATGGGGTACAATCTTGGAAATGGAAAAATTTGAGTGGCACCAGGTTTCCTACACATGAAATTGAACAATTGGTAGAGAAACTAATGCATAGACCAATTTTTGTCTAGAAAGTAAAAGATAGGTTGGCATGAACGATTCAGAATTATGTCTTTACAATGTAAAATATGAATATAAAGTTTTGCAAGGGAACCAAATAATGACTTATTTACCTATTAATTTGTGTTGGAAGAAGTCTTATCTTCCAAAAGTAGGAATTCTCACTTGGGCTGCATTGTAAAATAGGATCCTGACAGGTGAGAAATTTGTTAAGTTGGGATTTCATGGACCCTCTAGGTGTGTGCTTTACAAATCCAATGAAGAAAATGAAAATCACTTGTTGTTATGTTGTCCCTTTGCCTAGGGGTGCTAAAGATGGATTTGTGCCAAATTGGGCTGGGTGGGCATTTTACCCCAACGATATCCTCAGTTTGTTCAAGGACTAGCCTATTTTGAAGAAGTCTATATTTTTTGTGCTTATGGGTAATAAGTCCATAAATTATTGTGTCAGAGTTGTGTAAAGAATGAAACTAAAGATTAATCAAATATAAGGAATTTTTTTTCCCTCTTTCATGAACAAGCTAGAGGTTGTGATAGTTGAAGTGGTCAATTCCAAGGTGTCGGGGCAAGCCTTATCTTAGCACTTCTTCATTGAGTTGGATCATTATATGTGAAAGAATTGGTTTGGACTACACATTCTACCCTTAATCAAGCTAGGTGGAAAGGAATCACAATCATTGAGGAATGAGGTATCATGGTCTCCACCCTCTCTAAGGTGGTTTAAGTTGAATTTTGATGGGATTTCTAGAGGAAACCTTGGTCCCTCTAGGACATGATGCATAATATGAGATTGGAATGGTTCTATGGTTGGTAATCTATTGATGCCTCTTCCTAGAGGGATAAATAATGAAGCAAAATCTAATGCCATCATTCATGGCCTAGGATTATGTTGAGAACTAAAGATTTTAAACATTGCACTAGAAGGACACTTAATGTTGGTGGTTAATGCAATAATAAAAAACAAGGTTATGAATTGGAGATTGCAAGCATTACTAGAAGAGGTAAACATGACTTTACAAAACTTTAACAATTTTACCATAAACGGTATTTTTATGGAGACCATTAGCAAGGCTGATGCATTGGATAACTCTAGGGCTAATGGAAAGACAATTTGAAAGGAAATGTGCATCCACCCAAGATAATTTCCACATAACCCAAATAGAGAAGTCTATGCAAACAAGTATTCAAAATCACTATGCAAAAGAACAAACAATATACCATCAAAAGATAACACTAGATATATCTTGGGAAAACCCTCTAGAGGTATAAACCTAGCCTCCAAAAGCATCCATCACTCATTTATTATTCAACAATCATCTTAACAATACACCTTCAAAGTTCTCTATAAATACCTTTGAAACATCAAGCCCTCTACAAGCACTCCATGTGAACAAGTTGTTGAATTAACAGGACAAATAAGAGGGGGGTGAATCAATTGTAGAAAATTAAAACATGAAAACCCTCAACAGTATTCAGATCCACAAAAATTCATCAAGCCCTTATTCTGTTAAAGTGATTAATCATGAAATGTAAATAATAAAAATACCATACACAATACAAAACCAAATTTACATGGAAAACCTAATGAGGGAAAAATCACGGTGAGGATTAGCTCACAATATAAGTAATTGTGAAATCAATACAAGGGCTCACTATTAGAATAGGACACATTTTCCATAAAGGCTCACAACTAGGGCTCACTTCCACCTAAAGAAATAAAGAAGATAGAAGATAAATGTTACATGTAGAACAACTTCTCAATGCAATATGGAATCCACCACAAATGCTCCAAAACTTTCATAGCCTTGTTTGAAATATTGCAGACACCTTCAACTCACTGCATTCAAAAGTCCAACACTTTGAAATTTGCATTGCTCTGCTCAAACTCACACTCTACTCTTCAAAAAAATTCATCACTCACACTACACACCTTTTCTTCTTTCTACCTTTTTATTTCTTGACAACCTTTAACAACTCGACTCATTCTTATACCATCCTCAACCTTGAAAACTTTATCCAAGGTTGGCAATACACGCTTCACACTTTGTAATTCAAATTAGGTTGACACTGAACATTCCTGTGGCAGATACGAATGAAAGTGGAGCAAAATGACACTTAACTAGAATCCAAATTAAATCTTCACATGTCATGCTATGCCTTGAACATGTTTGAATGTAGTGTAAACACTAGGTAGGCCATTATCCATGAAAACACATTAGACATTAAGTACATGCTTCCTTAAATCAATTCAAAACATTTAGACAACAAAATTAACTAGAAAATGATCCAAGATCATACTAAAAACCAAAAAATTCCTTAGTAACAAACCTCACTTGAAGATTATAATTATATTATTTATCCAAACAATGCTACTAGACACTGCAGTACTCTATAACTCAAAATAACTTCTTGTGATATGCCTAACCATGAATCCTCTTGACATAAGTAAGAAAAAAACATCATTAACTATATTTCAAAACTACAAGTCCTGACCAACAACTATAGAGAAATGTGGAGCAAATACATTTCTTCTAGACACCTTTGTACAACACTGCAAAACTAGTTCACATATTGGTGAACATAACTTCCTCTTACCAACAATCCACAAGCCCAAATTTTGGATATAGAAAATTTGAACAACTTTAACCAACATATCCAAACCAAAAAAATAGATCTTCGACCCAAAATAAATGTGAAGCAAAAATAAAACATCCAGTTTCCTTATTTTATCAATTTTCTTAGTATCCTCGACAACTTCATCATGCAACAAACTTCCTCAACACATAGTTTACATCAATGAAAATACCAACCTGTATACATCATGTTGACATCAATGACAACACCTTCATACTTGTAACAATCTCCCCCTTTGTCATTGATGGAAACACAAGATGTGAAAAACCATCAAAGACAACACAACTCTGAACACACTTTCTCATGATTTTCTTTCTTTTCTCCCCATGAATAGATAAAAATTTTCACATAATACTTTCTCCCCCTTTGAAATCAATGGAAAAGGATTAAAAAAATTGCATTTCTCTCCCCCTTTGACACTAAACCAAGATACTTGCTCTAAATAATCCCCCTTAGGAGTACAACCAACCAAATCAACCTCTGCAATAATGACAACACATGACACTACCTACTCCCCTTGAGAGGTAGCCACCAACATTAGTCCAGAAAAGAGATAGATCCATAGATCCACTGGACTGATGCATCTCCATATGCATCTAGTTTAAAGGATGGGTAATAACCCCCAGCTTTTCCCAAAGATACTCAAAAGTATCCTTAGGAAGAGCCTTAGTAAATATGTCAGCAATCTAATCCTTTGTAGGTACATACTCAAGCTTCACCTCATTCTCCATAACCTTCTCTCTCAGAAAGTGATATCTAATAGATATATGCTTTATCCTTGAATGCATCACATGATTCTTTGAAATGTTAATTACACTTGTATTATCACAAAAGATAGATATAGGCTCATCATACACTAGTTTGATATCTCTTAATGTTTTCTCCATCCATAATACTTGTGTACAACAAGATGATGTTGTAATATACTCAGCCTCTATAGTGGATAAAGAAACTAGATCTTGCTTCTTACTCAACAATGACACCAATCTACATCCAAGAAAGAATGCACCACCACTTGGTACTTTTCCTATCATCAACACAACCAACCCAATTTGCATTTGTATAAGCACTTAATGTGAAATCAATATCCTTAGGATACCATAAGCCATAATCTAGAGTGAATTTTAAACATCTAAATATCATCTTCATAGGTGCAACATGTGTTTCTTTAGGGTCTTCTTGAAATATAGCCACAAGAAAAACTGCATGCATGATACCCAGTCTAGTAGCAGTTAGATATAGTAGTCCACCAATCATAGATCTATATTTTCTTTGATCAGCCTTAGGTGAATCATCATCTTTTCTTAGTTTGCAACCATTCACCATAGGAGTACATATCGATTTGGAGTCTTCCATTCAAAACTTCTTCAACATCTCATTGGCATACTTAGACTATGAAAAGAAAATACCTTTATTTTCTTGATTGATTTGTAACCCAAGGAAGAAATTCATCTCCCCAAACATTGATATCTCAAACTCTTTCTGCATCTCTTTTGCAAATTTCTTACACATAGCTTTATTGCCTCTAAATATAATATCATCCACATACACAACCACTATCAATATTTTTCCGTCCTCAATTTTGAAGTAAAGATTACTATCTATGGTACCTTTACGAAATCCTTTTTGTATCAAATATCTATCTAATCTTGCATACCAAGTTCTGGGAGCTTGCTTTAATCTGTAAAGTGTCTTTTTCAATCTACAAACCATATTCAACTATTCTAATAATTGAAATCCTTTTGGTTGTTCCATGCAAACCTCTTCTTCCAATTCACCATTCAAAAAAGCAGACTTCACATCTATTTGATAAAATTTTAAGTCTTTGTATGCTGCAAATGTAAAAAACATTTTGATAGCTTCCATCCTAGCCATGGGGGTAAATGTCTCTTCAAAGTCTATTCCTTCCACTTGTGAGCAACCCTTACACACAAGCCTTTATTTATTTCTTACCACTTCTCTATTCTCATTTAACTTGTTTTTTGAAACCCACTTAGTTCCAATTATTTTCTTGTTTGCTAGTCTAGGAACCAATTCCCAAGTGATTTTTCTTAACTTGCATAAGTTCTTCATTCGTTTCCTTTATCCAATGTTCATCTTTGCATGCCTCACTCATTGTTTTAGGTTCAACTTTAGAAAGTAAACACAAATTTACCTCAAATTCAGTAGATCCGCTTCTTGTCAATACTCCTTTCCTCTTGTCTCCAATGATCTATTCTTCAGAATGATTCTTTTGCACATACTTAGGGGTATTTTCTGGATCTTCTTCCTCTTCATTCTGCACTTCTTTTTCTTTAGTTTTTTCTTCTTTTGCCCAAAAATCATGTTCATCTGACACATATGCATCTATAGCAATTGAATTCTACATATCTTCATCAACCTTCACATTTGCACTTTCAACAATATTTCTTAGCCTTTTATTATAACATATGTAAGCTTTGCTCTTAGTAAAATATCCAAGGAAGATACCTTCATTAGACCTTGCATCAAAATTTCCTAAGTTTTCTTCATCTCTTTTGATATAGAACTTGCTTCCAAATACTCTAAAGTACTTCACAATAGGAATCCTTCTTCATCTCTTTTAATATAAAACTTCCTTCCAAATACTCTAAAGTAATTCATAGTAGGAATCCTTCTATACCATAACTCATAGGGAGTCTTTGTCCTATTAGCTTTTTCTTGAACTCTATTAAGTATGTAAAAAGTAGTATGAATTGCTTCTCTCTAGTAGAATTTCAGTAGATTTTCTTCATTCATCATAGTCCTAACAACTTCTTGAATATTCGTGCTTTTCCTTTCAACCACTCCATTCTATCGAGGATTCCTAGGGGCAGACAAGTGCTTCTTTATTCCATGAACTTCACAAAACATTTTAAACTTATTGGAGGTGAATTCTCCACCTTTTTTAGACCTCAAACATTTGATTTTCAGGTCTATTTCATTCTCAACCATAGATTTAAATGCTTTGAATCTATCTAGCACATCAAAATTTTCTCTAAGAAAAGTAACATGTGTCATTCTCGAGTAATCATCAATCAAAAGCAAAAAATACTTGTCACCATGTAAACTTCTCACGCTTGTAGGACCACAAATATATGTATGTATTAATTCCAATAGTTTGGTTGTGGATTGTTCCTTTCCCTTGAAACTAATCCTTATTTGCTTTATGTTACTTTTAAAGGGACCTCCCCCTTTATTTTAGTATCTATGTTCTCTATTCACCTAAGTCTGATACCCAAGCTAGGTTGGGCTAACTTATGTTGTCTTTCCCAAACTCGGGTGGGGTTTTAGCATGTTTGTTGAACCTCTCATTTTACCACCCGCGTTATTTGCATTTGGGCCTCGGGTAGTGTTTTCTTCCCACTTTCGAACCTGTCCTTTTGAGGTAGCCATACGAACATTAATAGCCAATTAATGGGGTTGTCATGTGTTAGAGGCATAGAAAATTCACACAAAATTTATACTTTGGGCGGTATTCTTCGGGTTGCCTTGAACCTAGGTGGTGTTTTACCAAGTTATGCGAACCATTAATTTTGTCTCTTAGAAGGTTATGCAATGATTAATGCAGTAGCAATAATTTTACCTACTTAACTTATGCATTATACAGAAAAGAAATCAACATTTCCTAGAATAATGTGAATAGAAACATAAAAGAGCCATGCATGAAAAGTCATAGTGATACCAAAAAGTGATATTTTATTGATATATAAAAACATTTTTACATTGCTCCAACATTACAAAAAACATCTGATTCGACTACAAAATTCTATTCGTTAACAAAAGACAAAAATAGTGTTTTTCTTAGGCACACAAAGCGAATATTAGAACAAAAATTCCTTCAGTAACAACGTGCAGGTGTTCAACTTGCACTAGTGACAAAATATTCTCATGTGACTAGAGGAATTGTGCAAAAAGTCCCATGTCATTTCTTGCCACCCCTATCCATGGAAGAGCCACAACCTACTTTAAAGTTTCATCCTAAAGGGTTGATGCAATGTAGATGGCATTGGTGATCACTCTAGTTTGAGGGTAGTGGTTGAGCCCATTGATTGCCACTTTGATGCGATGATGAAATTCGGGCTTCACCAGGCGTTCTATTGCTCTCATGCCCCAATCACGATGGACAAAAGTCTTGACAACTGCATAAATGAAGTGCTTCATCATGGTCATGTTGTGAACATGAACCTGGCTTAGGAATGCCTCACCAAGGATGTTGTGGAGCACCTCTTCATCCACTTCACTTTGCACTATGAATGTTTCTTTCATTTGATCTGAGATGTGCTTGATTAGTGGGTTGCATTCAATCTCTTCCAGAATAATGTAGTCATTAGCAAAATTACCATCACTTTAAGAGCTCACCATGTTTGATGCAACTGATTGAGAAGGAAAGGTGACACTGGTTAAATTTATAGAATTTTGGTTGGAGATGGGTATATTCTCCTAAGCTTTGATAAGATATTGATTTGGTCTCCATTTATGGTTGGCTTGCACTGCTCTAATTACAATTTCCCATCAAGCAACTCACACGTGCCACCGATTAATATTCCTATACATTGCATTGATAGTCAGATGTATGATTGGCCCTTTGGCAACTGTTGGTAAACTAAAATCGTCTTTCTTTGTTTATGTTTATTCCTCTGCCAAATTTAGATGACTTCGATCGCTTTCCTCTAAAGAAATGTTAGGAATACAAGAAGTTGATGATTTAGTAATAGTTTTGGCACCTGTTCGATGGCATTAGCCATGTTATAAATTTTAGATTGGTAGAGACAAAAGGGGTTCTTCTCTTGCTTTCGAATACACCTGGGGGTGTTATAAAGAAGGAATAAGCATTTATTGCAGAATGTAATGATTTATAATCTCTGTGTTATGAATTTAATGATTTTGGTATGCTGATCTAGGAATCATGTGTATGATGTAGTTGTATCTTCTTTGAAAGATTGGCTACATGTATTCATTTATTATAGTCTGTGATCTCTCTCTTAAATTTAATGA
>CM021102.1:803892144-803905898 GCA_007115665.2 Sequoiadendron giganteum
CTACAAGCACTTCATGTGAATAAGCTAAGGTGGGATAGATCAATAACAAATAGAGGACTTGGAAGCAACGTAAGCTAAGGTGATTTATGTTCAAGTTCAAGAGGAGAAGGAATGGTTGGAGGATGGTGCCATATTGGATTCTTGAAGGATAGGGTTCATATGCGAGATATCAATGAGGTAGACTTGATTCTAGAGGTAGGATGTGACTTGTTAAGTCTAATACAACTTTTAGTCATGGAATTAGAGAATACAGAAACAAAAGAAGGAAAAATTAATAGGAATGACATTAATCTGATGGAAGGAGAAGCAATGAAAGAGTTGAAAGTTATAAGGGAAGGTGACACCAACATGGAGGCCATTAATCTGATGACATGAGAAGCATTAGAAGAGGGTGAATATTGTAAGGAAGCAGGGAAATACACCCTAATAAGCTTAAAGGAATAAAAAATATTGGGCAGGTCACAACTTTAGACTCAAAATGTTGGGGATCAAACAAAAGGACTTGGCAAGGAAATATTTGGATTGCAAAAAAGGGAAAAAGAATGAAAGAAATAAAAATCAATAGAAACAAATGATTGATAGGGATGTGGAGGGGCAAGTCAAAATTACCAAGTTATTAAGATAAAGGGAATCCCCCTTCCTAGGGAGATATGAAGTTAATACAATGGAATGTTAGGGTCTTAAATGCCCCTAACAAGAGGCGCTTGATTTTCCACTACATGGAGATGCCAATGATTGAAATTTTAATTATTTAGGAATAAAAAATGATAGATGAGGATGTGAAATTGTTTAAAAGAAAGTTAAAATTGTGGCAAGTAGAAGCAATAGATGTGGAAGGATATTTGAGCAGTTTAATCACACTAAGGAATCCATGAAGTGTCTACATTGAAAGAGTTGTATGGAACAAGCATTGGTTGGCATGCAAGGTAAGGAGTCTCTCTGAAAATCTATTTTAAATACTTTAATTAATATTTACAATCCTACTTCTTGCATCAAGAAAAGAGAAACATGGAATGAAATAGAAAAACTTCTAGAAGTATGGTCAAATGAGAACCATATTTTCAGTCTAAAATTGATTTCGAAGAGTTTGTAGCCAACAATATGCTCATAGAAGTTCAAATGTTCAATTAAAATTACACATGGACAAACAAAATATTATGTTTTAGTAGCATTACAAAAAAACTTAATTGATTCATGTTTAAGGGTGACTTGGGAACTTTCCCTTACTCCTTTGAAGGTAGCATTTCCTTCCGATCCAAGTTGGATCATCATCCAATTCAACTTGATATTTTACGAGACAAAAAACCTAATCATTGTCCCTTCAAATTTAGAAAGATGTGGATGAGAGATCCAAACTTCCACAAGATGATTAAGAAGTGGTGGGGGGAATAAAAATCAATAGGGTCCAAAATGCTTTATGTAACAATGAAACAAAAATTGATTAAGAAATAATTAAAAGAATGGAAGAAGACTCAATTTATAAACATCTTTTAGATGAAAAGAGAACTAGAAGGGTAGTTGAGTGACATAAATGAAGTCTTCATGCATGGGATGGATAAAGAAGATTTTTTAAAAGAAAAGGAACTATTAATGGAGAATGAAAAGATGTTGTCCAAAGAATAAATTATTTGGAGGCAAAAATCTATGAAGTTCTAGATAAAAGGTGGTGACAAAAATTCTATGTTCTTTCATAATACAACAAAAATTAGAAGGGACACACACATAATAAAAAAAATTAAAAAAATGGATGAGACTATCATTGAAAATGTGGATGAGGTTGGAAAATAAATAGTTGGTTTCTTTTGCAATCTACTCAATAATTGGGAGGGTTCGGATATACTGACATAAAAAAAATTACTACAAGGGATTCCATGGATGGTCTAAATAGAGACAAACTAAATGTTAACTAAATGTTTCATGCAAGAGGAAATTAAGGAAACCTTAAGTCAACTCCATATGGACAAAACCCTTGGCCTGGATGGGTTTTCTGCATGTTTCTATCAACAGTGTTGGGATTTTGTAGGGAGTGAGGTAACAACAACAATTGAGGATTCACGAAGTTTAGACAATGTGCTAAATGATATAAAAAATACATTCATAGCCCGCATCCCCAAAAAGGAAAAACTAGTGTCATTGGATGATTTTAGGCCCATTTCATTGTGTAATACTATCTATAAGATAATGGCAAAATAAATTGTGAATAGGATGAAGGGTATCCTTCCAGACATAATTTCAGAGGAGAAAATATTGTTTGTGTTGGGAAAATATATCTTGGAAGGGGTAATTATGGCTCAAGAAGTAATGCATTTGGTAGAAAAAGTCAAGAAACAAAGCACAATGATCAAGTTGGACATAAAAAACACACGATCAGGTGGGTTGGTGATTTCTATGTAAGGTATTA
The DNA here is from genome assembly GCA_007115665.2 of Sequoiadendron giganteum. Classification (NCBI taxonomy): domain Eukaryota; kingdom Viridiplantae; phylum Streptophyta; class Pinopsida; order Cupressales; family Cupressaceae; genus Sequoiadendron; species Sequoiadendron giganteum. Next base: position 803,894,546 of record CM021102.1, read on the forward strand.
GAAGCATTTGGCTTTGAAAAAATATGAATAGAATGGGTTTTCAATTTCATTTCTTATCCAATGTTTTTGATGTTAGTAAATGGCTCCCCTAAAAAAATTATTGAGTCATATAGGGGAATCAGACAAATTGATCCACTCTCACCTTTTTTCTGTATGAAAATGGTAGAGGCTCTGGGTAGAATTATAACTAGGGCTATTATCAATGGTAGATTCGAAGGCATTCAGGTCACAAGAAATATTCTATCCATCACACATCAACAATTTTTGATGATACTATGTTCATCAAGGCTGCCAAAAGAAGTGAATCCAAGCATTTCAAAGAAATTTTGGACTTATACTCACCCACCTCATGTTAGGAGTTAGCGATAAAAAATCAAAGATATTCTTTTCTAATGCAAATCCATGAAAAGAATAATAAATCATAAGGATTTTAGAGTATAGGAAGGGGTAGCTACCTTAAAAATACCCCGACCTTTCTTTCACAATAGGGAAAAGAAATGAAAAGCTTTGGGATCCATTGGGGGAAAAGATCATCAACAAACTATCATCATGGAAAAGAAGGCGGTTGTCTTAGGCCGAGAGGATAACCATGCTAAAAGTAGTCATCTCGACAATTCCAATTTATCTTTTATCATCCCTCTCTCTCCCAAAAAGGGGTTAACTAAAGAATGATTTGAAGTATGAGAAGATTATTTTGGAAAGGGTTCATAGAGAGAAAAGAGATTCCTCTCATTTCTTGGGATAGGATCAAAAAATCAAAAGAGGTGAAGGGAGTAGGTCTGAAAGATATGTTAAAACATAATTTGTCCCTAGGAGCTAAACTAGTCTAAAAGATGCATTTGGAGCCAAACCAAAAGTAGGCCAAGATCATTCAACACAAATATTTGGGCAACAATGAAAGCAATAGTATTTGGATTTCTAGCAGCTTACCACAAGGGTCTAGAATATGAAGTTTTCTAAGGATTTTTAGGTCTCTCATCATTGTCTATCTATTTTGGGATATTCAAGATGGGAAGTACGCCCTATTTTGGGAAGCTTCTCGGGGGGTCATCCAGGTTTAGATAGTGTGGTGTATTTTTGACAAACAAAGAGAACTTTGCAACAAGTAGGGGGGCTTATGTTAGTGACTCTAAAAAAGCATTAGTAATGGGGTACAATCTTGGAAATGGAAAAATTTGAGTGGCACCAGGTTTCCTACACATGAAATTGAACAATTGGTAGAGAAACTAATGCATAGACCAATTTTTGTCTAGAAAGTAAAAGATAGGTTGGCATGAACGATTCAGAATTATGTCTTTACAATGTAAAATATGAATATAAAGTTTTGCAAGGGAACCAAATAATGACTTATTTACCTATTAATTTGTGTTGGAAGAAGTCTTATCTTCCAAAAGTAGGAATTCTCACTTGGGCTGCATTGTAAAATAGGATCCTGACAGGTGAGAAATTTGTTAAGTTGGGATTTCATGGACCCTCTAGGTGTGTGCTTTACAAATCCAATGAAGAAAATGAAAATCACTTGTTGTTATGTTGTCCCTTTGCCTAGGGGTGCTAAAGATGGATTTGTGCCAAATTGGGCTGGGTGGGCATTTTACCCCAACGATATCCTCAGTTTGTTCAAGGACTAGCCTATTTTGAAGAAGTCTATATTTTTTGTGCTTATGGGTAATAAGTCCATAAATTATTGTGTCAGAGTTGTGTAAAGAATGAAACTAAAGATTAATCAAATATAAGGAATTTTTTTTCCCTCTTTCATGAACAAGCTAGAGGTTGTGATAGTTGAAGTGGTCAATTCCAAGGTGTCGGGGCAAGCCTTATCTTAGCACTTCTTCATTGAGTTGGATCATTATATGTGAAAGAATTGGTTTGGACTACACATTCTACCCTTAATCAAGCTAGGTGGAAAGGAATCACAATCATTGAGGAATGAGGTATCATGGTCTCCACCCTCTCTAAGGTGGTTTAAGTTGAATTTTGATGGGATTTCTAGAGGAAACCTTGGTCCCTCTAGGACATGATGCATAATATGAGATTGGAATGGTTCTATGGTTGGTAATCTATTGATGCCTCTTCCTAGAGGGATAAATAATGAAGCAAAATCTAATGCCATCATTCATGGCCTAGGATTATGTTGAGAACTAAAGATTTTAAACATTGCACTAGAAGGACACTTAATGTTGGTGGTTAATGCAATAATAAAAAACAAGGTTATGAATTGGAGATTGCAAGCATTACTAGAAGAGGTAAACATGACTTTACAAAACTTTAACAATTTTACCATAAACGGTATTTTTATGGAGACCATTAGCAAGGCTGATGCATTGGATAACTCTAGGGCTAATGGAAAGACAATTTGAAAGGAAATGTGCATCCACCCAAGATAATTTCCACATAACCCAAATAGAGAAGTCTATGCAAACAAGTATTCAAAATCACTATGCAAAAGAACAAACAATATACCATCAAAAGATAACACTAGATATATCTTGGGAAAACCCTCTAGAGGTATAAACCTAGCCTCCAAAAGCATCCATCACTCATTTATTATTCAACAATCATCTTAACAATACACCTTCAAAGTTCTCTATAAATACCTTTGAAACATCAAGCCCTCTACAAGCACTCCATGTGAACAAGTTGTTGAATTAACAGGACAAATAAGAGGGGGGTGAATCAATTGTAGAAAATTAAAACATGAAAACCCTCAACAGTATTCAGATCCACAAAAATTCATCAAGCCCTTATTCTGTTAAAGTGATTAATCATGAAATGTAAATAATAAAAATACCATACACAATACAAAACCAAATTTACATGGAAAACCTAATGAGGGAAAAATCACGGTGAGGATTAGCTCACAATATAAGTAATTGTGAAATCAATACAAGGGCTCACTATTAGAATAGGACACATTTTCCATAAAGGCTCACAACTAGGGCTCACTTCCACCTAAAGAAATAAAGAAGATAGAAGATAAATGTTACATGTAGAACAACTTCTCAATGCAATATGGAATCCACCACAAATGCTCCAAAACTTTCATAGCCTTGTTTGAAATATTGCAGACACCTTCAACTCACTGCATTCAAAAGTCCAACACTTTGAAATTTGCATTGCTCTGCTCAAACTCACACTCTACTCTTCAAAAAAATTCATCACTCACACTACACACCTTTTCTTCTTTCTACCTTTTTATTTCTTGACAACCTTTAACAACTCGACTCATTCTTATACCATCCTCAACCTTGAAAACTTTATCCAAGGTTGGCAATACACGCTTCACACTTTGTAATTCAAATTAGGTTGACACTGAACATTCCTGTGGCAGATACGAATGAAAGTGGAGCAAAATGACACTTAACTAGAATCCAAATTAAATCTTCACATGTCATGCTATGCCTTGAACATGTTTGAATGTAGTGTAAACACTAGGTAGGCCATTATCCATGAAAACACATTAGACATTAAGTACATGCTTCCTTAAATCAATTCAAAACATTTAGACAACAAAATTAACTAGAAAATGATCCAAGATCATACTAAAAACCAAAAAATTCCTTAGTAACAAACCTCACTTGAAGATTATAATTATATTATTTATCCAAACAATGCTACTAGACACTGCAGTACTCTATAACTCAAAATAACTTCTTGTGATATGCCTAACCATGAATCCTCTTGACATAAGTAAGAAAAAAACATCATTAACTATATTTCAAAACTACAAGTCCTGACCAACAACTATAGAGAAATGTGGAGCAAATACATTTCTTCTAGACACCTTTGTACAACACTGCAAAACTAGTTCACATATTGGTGAACATAACTTCCTCTTACCAACAATCCACAAGCCCAAATTTTGGATATAGAAAATTTGAACAACTTTAACCAACATATCCAAACCAAAAAAATAGATCTTCGACCCAAAATAAATGTGAAGCAAAAATAAAACATCCAGTTTCCTTATTTTATCAATTTTCTTAGTATCCTCGACAACTTCATCATGCAACAAACTTCCTCAACACATAGTTTACATCAATGAAAATACCAACCTGTATACATCATGTTGACATCAATGACAACACCTTCATACTTGTAACAATCTCCCCCTTTGTCATTGATGGAAACACAAGATGTGAAAAACCATCAAAGACAACACAACTCTGAACACACTTTCTCATGATTTTCTTTCTTTTCTCCCCATGAATAGATAAAAATTTTCACATAATACTTTCTCCCCCTTTGAAATCAATGGAAAAGGATTAAAAAAATTGCATTTCTCTCCCCCTTTGACACTAAACCAAGATACTTGCTCTAAATAATCCCCCTTAGGAGTACAACCAACCAAATCAACCTCTGCAATAATGACAACACATGACACTACCTACTCCCCTTGAGAGGTAGCCACCAACATTAGTCCAGAAAAGAGATAGATCCATAGATCCACTGGACTGATGCATCTCCATATGCATCTAGTTTAAAGGATGGGTAATAACCCCCAGCTTTTCCCAAAGATACTCAAAAGTATCCTTAGGAAGAGCCTTAGTAAATATGTCAGCAATCTAATCCTTTGTAGGTACATACTCAAGCTTCACCTCATTCTCCATAACCTTCTCTCTCAGAAAGTGATATCTAATAGATATATGCTTTATCCTTGAATGCATCACATGATTCTTTGAAATGTTAATTACACTTGTATTATCACAAAAGATAGATATAGGCTCATCATACACTAGTTTGATATCTCTTAATGTTTTCTCCATCCATAATACTTGTGTACAACAAGATGATGTTGTAATATACTCAGCCTCTATAGTGGATAAAGAAACTAGATCTTGCTTCTTACTCAACAATGACACCAATCTACATCCAAGAAAGAATGCACCACCACTTGGTACTTTTCCTATCATCAACACAACCAACCCAATTTGCATTTGTATAAGCACTTAATGTGAAATCAATATCCTTAGGATACCATAAGCCATAATCTAGAGTGAATTTTAAACATCTAAATATCATCTTCATAGGTGCAACATGTGTTTCTTTAGGGTCTTCTTGAAATATAGCCACAAGAAAAACTGCATGCATGATACCCAGTCTAGTAGCAGTTAGATATAGTAGTCCACCAATCATAGATCTATATTTTCTTTGATCAGCCTTAGGTGAATCATCATCTTTTCTTAGTTTGCAACCATTCACCATAGGAGTACATATCGATTTGGAGTCTTCCATTCAAAACTTCTTCAACATCTCATTGGCATACTTAGACTATGAAAAGAAAATACCTTTATTTTCTTGATTGATTTGTAACCCAAGGAAGAAATTCATCTCCCCAAACATTGATATCTCAAACTCTTTCTGCATCTCTTTTGCAAATTTCTTACACATAGCTTTATTGCCTCTAAATATAATATCATCCACATACACAACCACTATCAATATTTTTCCGTCCTCAATTTTGAAGTAAAGATTACTATCTATGGTACCTTTACGAAATCCTTTTTGTATCAAATATCTATCTAATCTTGCATACCAAGTTCTGGGAGCTTGCTTTAATCTGTAAAGTGTCTTTTTCAATCTACAAACCATATTCAACTATTCTAATAATTGAAATCCTTTTGGTTGTTCCATGCAAACCTCTTCTTCCAATTCACCATTCAAAAAAGCAGACTTCACATCTATTTGATAAAATTTTAAGTCTTTGTATGCTGCAAATGTAAAAAACATTTTGATAGCTTCCATCCTAGCCATGGGGGTAAATGTCTCTTCAAAGTCTATTCCTTCCACTTGTGAGCAACCCTTACACACAAGCCTTTATTTATTTCTTACCACTTCTCTATTCTCATTTAACTTGTTTTTTGAAACCCACTTAGTTCCAATTATTTTCTTGTTTGCTAGTCTAGGAACCAATTCCCAAGTGATTTTTCTTAACTTGCATAAGTTCTTCATTCGTTTCCTTTATCCAATGTTCATCTTTGCATGCCTCACTCATTGTTTTAGGTTCAACTTTAGAAAGTAAACACAAATTTACCTCAAATTCAGTAGATCCGCTTCTTGTCAATACTCCTTTCCTCTTGTCTCCAATGATCTATTCTTCAGAATGATTCTTTTGCACATACTTAGGGGTATTTTCTGGATCTTCTTCCTCTTCATTCTGCACTTCTTTTTCTTTAGTTTTTTCTTCTTTTGCCCAAAAATCATGTTCATCTGACACATATGCATCTATAGCAATTGAATTCTACATATCTTCATCAACCTTCACATTTGCACTTTCAACAATATTTCTTAGCCTTTTATTATAACATATGTAAGCTTTGCTCTTAGTAAAATATCCAAGGAAGATACCTTCATTAGACCTTGCATCAAAATTTCCTAAGTTTTCTTCATCTCTTTTGATATAGAACTTGCTTCCAAATACTCTAAAGTACTTCACAATAGGAATCCTTCTTCATCTCTTTTAATATAAAACTTCCTTCCAAATACTCTAAAGTAATTCATAGTAGGAATCCTTCTATACCATAACTCATAGGGAGTCTTTGTCCTATTAGCTTTTTCTTGAACTCTATTAAGTATGTAAAAAGTAGTATGAATTGCTTCTCTCTAGTAGAATTTCAGTAGATTTTCTTCATTCATCATAGTCCTAACAACTTCTTGAATATTCGTGCTTTTCCTTTCAACCACTCCATTCTATCGAGGATTCCTAGGGGCAGACAAGTGCTTCTTTATTCCATGAACTTCACAAAACATTTTAAACTTATTGGAGGTGAATTCTCCACCTTTTTTAGACCTCAAACATTTGATTTTCAGGTCTATTTCATTCTCAACCATAGATTTAAATGCTTTGAATCTATCTAGCACATCAAAATTTTCTCTAAGAAAAGTAACATGTGTCATTCTCGAGTAATCATCAATCAAAAGCAAAAAATACTTGTCACCATGTAAACTTCTCACGCTTGTAGGACCACAAATATATGTATGTATTAATTCCAATAGTTTGGTTGTGGATTGTTCCTTTCCCTTGAAACTAATCCTTATTTGCTTTATGTTACTTTTAAAGGGACCTCCCCCTTTATTTTAGTATCTATGTTCTCTATTCACCTAAGTCTGATACCCAAGCTAGGTTGGGCTAACTTATGTTGTCTTTCCCAAACTCGGGTGGGGTTTTAGCATGTTTGTTGAACCTCTCATTTTACCACCCGCGTTATTTGCATTTGGGCCTCGGGTAGTGTTTTCTTCCCACTTTCGAACCTGTCCTTTTGAGGTAGCCATACGAACATTAATAGCCAATTAATGGGGTTGTCATGTGTTAGAGGCATAGAAAATTCACACAAAATTTATACTTTGGGCGGTATTCTTCGGGTTGCCTTGAACCTAGGTGGTGTTTTACCAAGTTATGCGAACCATTAATTTTGTCTCTTAGAAGGTTATGCAATGATTAATGCAGTAGCAATAATTTTACCTACTTAACTTATGCATTATACAGAAAAGAAATCAACATTTCCTAGAATAATGTGAATAGAAACATAAAAGAGCCATGCATGAAAAGTCATAGTGATACCAAAAAGTGATATTTTATTGATATATAAAAACATTTTTACATTGCTCCAACATTACAAAAAACATCTGATTCGACTACAAAATTCTATTCGTTAACAAAAGACAAAAATAGTGTTTTTCTTAGGCACACAAAGCGAATATTAGAACAAAAATTCCTTCAGTAACAACGTGCAGGTGTTCAACTTGCACTAGTGACAAAATATTCTCATGTGACTAGAGGAATTGTGCAAAAAGTCCCATGTCATTTCTTGCCACCCCTATCCATGGAAGAGCCACAACCTACTTTAAAGTTTCATCCTAAAGGGTTGATGCAATGTAGATGGCATTGGTGATCACTCTAGTTTGAGGGTAGTGGTTGAGCCCATTGATTGCCACTTTGATGCGATGATGAAATTCGGGCTTCACCAGGCGTTCTATTGCTCTCATGCCCCAATCACGATGGACAAAAGTCTTGACAACTGCATAAATGAAGTGCTTCATCATGGTCATGTTGTGAACATGAACCTGGCTTAGGAATGCCTCACCAAGGATGTTGTGGAGCACCTCTTCATCCACTTCACTTTGCACTATGAATGTTTCTTTCATTTGATCTGAGATGTGCTTGATTAGTGGGTTGCATTCAATCTCTTCCAGAATAATGTAGTCATTAGCAAAATTACCATCACTTTAAGAGCTCACCATGTTTGATGCAACTGATTGAGAAGGAAAGGTGACACTGGTTAAATTTATAGAATTTTGGTTGGAGATGGGTATATTCTCCTAAGCTTTGATAAGATATTGATTTGGTCTCCATTTATGGTTGGCTTGCACTGCTCTAATTACAATTTCCCATCAAGCAACTCACACGTGCCACCGATTAATATTCCTATACATTGCATTGATAGTCAGATGTATGATTGGCCCTTTGGCAACTGTTGGTAAACTAAAATCGTCTTTCTTTGTTTATGTTTATTCCTCTGCCAAATTTAGATGACTTCGATCGCTTTCCTCTAAAGAAATGTTAGGAATACAAGAAGTTGATGATTTAGTAATAGTTTTGGCACCTGTTCGATGGCATTAGCCATGTTATAAATTTTAGATTGGTAGAGACAAAAGGGGTTCTTCTCTTGCTTTCGAATACACCTGGGGGTGTTATAAAGAAGGAATAAGCATTTATTGCAGAATGTAATGATTTATAATCTCTGTGTTATGAATTTAATGATTTTGGTATGCTGATCTAGGAATCATGTGTATGATGTAGTTGTATCTTCTTTGAAAGATTGGCTACATGTATTCATTTATTATAGTCTGTGATCTCTCTCTTAAATTTAATGATCATAAATTTTCAATCTTCGCATTGATAGTTTGTGGTTTTTTTTATGCCGCTCACACTAGCCCCATATTTATGGACTAGTGTTCATCACCTTTTTTGCTTTCTAGTTAAAAGCACACCCATTGTGTTAGAATATGACAATTCATTGAAGATTTAGTAAGGGAGTTGTACCTTGAAAAAATTCAAAGAGAAGTCATAAATATAATTGCAATCTTCTCAGAGCTATTTGCAGATTTTATTTGGTGCCAAATCTAGGCTTGGAGTCATAAGTTTGAATATTTTTTTGATGACCCTTTTTCAGTTGCTAACACTTTCCAAACTGGAAATTCCTGCAAACAACATTGATAGGCTTTGTAATTCTTGGTAGGTTTCTTAATACATGAGCTAAATTGATTTTGACCAAGTTATTAAAGTTCATGTGACACATCCTTCGATTCCATGACCAATTTTCATTAATTCAAGACATAAAACAATGACCATCAATGCCCTTAAGCTGATAGATATTTCCATCTGTCCTCTTTCCAACAACAATCACCATTCTAGTCCCTTTTTTGATCTCACATGTTTTATCCTTAAACACAAGATTATATCCTTTGCTACACATTTGTCCAACACTCAAGAGATTATGCCTTAAAACTTTAACATAGTAAACATCTTTAGTATTATGCTTGCCATCAAAACTGATTGAACTTATTCCACAAATCTTAGCTCTTGAATCATCTCCAAATTTAACTAGTCCTCCATCATACGTTTCAAGTTTAATAAAATTAATTTTATCTCTAGTCATGTGATTAGAGTAGCCACTGTCAAAAACCTAGTAGTTCTTATCTTGCTTAACATGAAAATTAGAAACTAGAGTACCTCCAACCTTATCCTTCTTCTTTAGAACACTTTCCTTCACACAAATTTCAGAGTTAGCAAAGGTAGATTCATCTTTTATAGCCAAGAACAAGCATTCATGAGGAACCACAACTTGTTGCAAATATATTTGAAGCATACTATTTTAGTTTAATGAGGCTTGAATAAGATCCCATAAGAATATCTTAGTAGGATTATTCTTAAGTTTTTCAACAAGATCATATGCCTTTCCATTATGTAAAGGAAAACGAGGAGCACTAGGCAAGACATGTTGAGGTAATGGTAATGAAAAGAGAGTATATTGTTGTTGCCTATTGATCCTTGTGTTATATATGTGAGCAAGAGTATTGTAACAAGGTCGTTGCAAAACATTGTTACTACCAAGTTACCTTGTAAAGTTCAAGATAGCTCCTAGTTTCAATGGTTTCTTTTTAGGTGGTTCTAAGATAAGCACTTTATTTTGAACTTGAGGTTGATGTGAGGATGGGTAAAGGATAAGTTGGGGTGTGATTATATTAACGTCTCTTATTTTTGGTTTATTATGACAAGCCTTAGTTGATGAACCTTGAATGTCAAAGTCCACTACTAAAGAGCTTGAGGGATATGTTAACTTTGAAAAATATATTTGACATGGTCAAATGACTATGCTTTCTCCAAGGTTTTGATCAATTTGTGTTTGTTTTGTTTGATGTTTGATGTTTTTATTTTGTTTTCTAATTAGTGCAAAATGTAAAATAATTTATTTAAGCTATGAAATGATGTTGAAAATAAAGGAAAAATCTAAAACCTAACACTATTCTGAAATGAAATATGCAAGAATTATTTTTCATAATGTTGTCGGATCTAACTAAAGAAGTGATAGCTTAAATTAAAAAACAGACAGTTTCAGGAAACCAATTCTCAAATTTGAAAAAAAAACAAAAAATGAAAACTAGAGGCTAAAAATCACCTGGAAACTTGTCTAAAATTCCTATACAGGGACTTATTCACCCATGGGTGAATGGATCCTTTCTCAGGGTTTTTTAGGATTTGAGTTTATTTTATGTATTTTTTTATTTCTAATTACAATCAGGGGTTTTTGTAATAGGTTTTCTAGAATAAGGGTGTCTAAATGCAAATACAAATAAGGTTGAATGATGAACTAAATGACTATTTTTAGAATGCAATTTGAATCTAAATTTGAACTTAGATGATTGAATGATGATCTTGATGCAAGTACAATGCAAAATGAATGTAGATCTAATGTAGTTTTTTTCATATTTTTTATGAATTTGAAGGATGTAAACATGCAAATTTAACTCTAAAATGCAATGTTTACTAATCCAAATTTAAAGAACCCTAAATTTAATGCAACTAATGCAAATCTAATGAAAACTAGTGCAAAATTCAGATCTAGGGTTTAAATTGACTCTGATTTTTAGAATTTTGTTGTACAAGGTTGGGTTCACCAAAATGAAATGAAGGAAAATAGGGTTTCCCAAAATGGAAAGGTAGATCCAAAGGGTGGAAATAATCTCTATCTTCCTACATTCATTAGGAAATAAGATCATCAAAAATAATTAACTAACAACCTTTAAGTAAATTAGACCTTTGTGGGAATCTTTAGATTTCCTTATGCTTGAAGGA